>MU834116.1:0-49434 GCA_029204225.1 Diphasiastrum complanatum | reverse complement strand
TAGTGGTGGGGGGGGGGGAATAGTAGTTCAATGCGGAATAGTAGTGGGGGGGAGAATGCGCAGCTGATAGATGTCTGCCTAGTCCTTCGACGTGACGCGATGAGGCAAGTCAAGAATAGCGATCATGTTGTGCAACACGATGACGACTATGTGACGGTAGATGCTTGATGAGATGACTCAGCCAGTGCTTCTTACATAAACAGACAGCACGGAATCGACAAAAAACCCACAAAGCCTGTTCATCCAGGTATGAGGCGCAATAATAGAGAAGAGAAGAGGGCCAGCCACAAAATGCTGCTTGTCCTGGTGTTCTCCTTGATTGCCCTACATCAACTCTCCAAAGGCCGTCTTATACATGTTAGAAGGGCTTGAGAGGGGGCTAAATCCTATCTTGTAGTTGGAGTCTGAGCTGTGGCCTGCATGACAGGATCTCGGATGGAGTCTAGGATGTTGGGGGATGTGATGTGATTGCAATGAGATGATGGCAGCGAAAGAAGTCGGAATGATCTTCCCTATCATGTGCTCCTCAATAACCATTCTCTATTAGTCAAATATTGTCACCTTAGATTTTGCTGCCAGCTTATTATTGTAGAACAAGGTTGCGACAAGTCTTATGTAGAAAAACCTTTGATCTACAAATCTGTCCCATAGAGTTTATGAGATCACTGAGGAAGAGGGTTGATGAAACACATGATTGCCTTAAGTAGCATCAATTCTGCATGGGTTGATAGAATACATGCGACAAGACATTCATAGTCTTCTTCCTTAGCATCTTTCTTGATTGGATAGACTATCCAATTCCAGATGCATCTTTTTTGTCCCTGCATCCGGTGTTGTAGACTTATACATTCCTCCTTGATGTAGGATAATGGTATCCTTTTGTAACTCCAAAATGTCGATTGAAGCAATGGTTTCATCCAAGTCATCTGGTTGAGCATTCAAGTTTCTTCTTGTCGAATCAATTTGAGCAAGATTGGTAACATTCTCTTGCTGAAGATGGTGGATGGCCATAGATCCATGAGTTTCCTCTATAAGTGAAGCGATGGATACAGTTCCTGATAAACCAAAATGGTAATGCTCTCAATCAAATGATTCATTGTCCAAATTTGGCCACATTCTAGTCATATCCAACTCATCATTCTATTCAAAGAGAGCATTTCTATGTTGAAATTTGAACAACTTATTTTCATTCTGTTTTAAGTAGGGATTATCTTAAATTTGATCCCCAAAGATAAAATTGTTATATATACAATGATAACTGGTAGTAGCATTAAGCCCAAAAACTCTCGAATCAGGAATCTCGAAGGATGTGTTATGAGCCACATGTTGTGTATGTTTAGACTCGATTGGATGATTAAGAGATGCATGTGCAATTCCTTATTTCCTTTTAATCCTTCATCAGTTGAAATTTTTTTCTCTGAAATTCTTTTGTTCGAACCAGCACTTTGGTGAGCGAGGAGTTGGCATGTTGACAGTTCTAGGGAGTTTTGTTGATAGAGAGTTGAACACACTGCCATAAGAATTTCTTCTTGATGAGACACCACCATATCTTATGCGAAAAGGAGCTAATGCTCTGATATGAAAATTGTCATGTGCCAACCTTAGTATTAAAACATCTAATACATTCATGGACATCAAATTACAATGGAAATGCAAGAAATCAAGAAAACTAGTCAGAAATCAAGAAACTAGCTAAATGTAGCAAAACTTCACCAAAATAGACAAAATAAGATATCATTATTTGTGATTAAAGATCATTCACAAGATAGGGGCTGAATATAGAGCATGATCTAAACTCTCATGTGATTGTAGGCACATGAACCACCATTTCCATCAAGAAAGCTCTCAAAGAGAAGCTCCAAGATCTCTCAGAAACCAAATTTCAAAAATGTTTTGAAATGTATATTTTTTTAGATGAAGGATTTTATGCAAAGTTTGACTGCCTATAACTTTTTTCACCGTAACTCAAAACTAGGTCATCTAGAGTGCCGTTGCGAAGCTCTCGTCAAGCTCTTTCTAATGGCACCATGTGTGTCTCAATTGGAACTACGGTTAAGAAGTTAGACTTTAAAAAAAAAATCTAATATTGATTCAATGCACGGATGGCCTGTTTAAGCAATCAGATAGCACATCTGTGCGTTGATTCAATATTAGGGTTTGGAAAGCTCTCGCACCATCACCTGAAAATACAAAGGAGAAGTGAATGAGCACACACTAGCACAATTACGCTCGTCGATTCCAGATGCCAGTTGCACCAATAGCCTCCAAATTTAGCACGACCTTAGTCATTTATAGTGGAACAATTTGGGGAATGATTCGGCTAATTTGGGCCTTTCAATCATTATTACAAATATGCTATTCACAAATATAGCGAGGTTGTGTGAGCCTCTTTATTAACAATCCTATTGACTAGTTCTAATCTAATTTAGCTCCATAGCTAGCTAATTACATGCAGCACATGACATTCGTCTTCAACCTAAATTTGCATGTGCTATGAACGAACGAACAAGATCGATTGATCAACAAAGGATGAAGGATTGAACAGAGGAAAGAAGGAACAAATAAATCAATCAAATGAAGGAAGGAATGAGCAAGAGGAGCCAATGACTTATTGTTGTGATTGAATGCACATGAGTACAAGTCTATTTACTCGCTTTCTCATGAAAGCTCAAGGCGACAGACTCCTATTACTTGTGGTGATGGTTTTTAATCAATTACAAAAACATCTGGTGGGTACTATATCAATGTCCCTTTTTGACTTTTCAGGTAGGTTACTCACTTCTTAGTTGGGAAGGTTTGTGAATCTTCATTCATGTTGCTTTGGTCATCATTTTTAAGCTTAAAGTATTAAATTTTGTGATTTGTTTCTAAGGATTTGATGCTTTCTCTTTCATATTTAGTGAGATGATTTGTTTCGCTGACGCTCTATTCTATTTCATTCTAGTGTTATTTTGTGATGTACAAGGTTTGACGCGCCATATATCATCCTTTCATTATTGGATGTGGCTGATTTTGCTTGTGCTTATGTAGGGGTGTTACGTGTGACAAGTATTGAAAATAATCGTCACAACTTTCAGGTTGTTACAGTTTGTTGCATGTTTTTTGTAACAAATGTTATTGAATGTGCTCACGGTTGCACCAAAGTTTACAAGAATGATTATTTTAAATCTTCCATTAGGATTGGCAATTTTATTCCTTAGTCTGTCAGTACAGACATTGTTGAATCTGGTAAAGTTGTGAGGAAGATAAGTAAGAGCTTCTAGGTTCTCTATGATTAACATTTTTTGTAGGAGTGACAAAGGTAGACAACCAAGCAGATGTAGCATAATCTACCTTCCTTGAAGCTTATGTTGATTCAAAGAATACTCTACATTGATGATATTGTGCCCAAAAACTATCAGCATATAGTTCAAATTGAGACCAAAGGCCATGCCATGTGTTCACTTTATATGGATACAGGCGTGAAGAATATGAAGGCACTAAAGTACAAGATGAATTGAAATATGGATTGCCATTAAGAACTTCAGCTTCAAATGCTATTTTCATGCTGAAATCATTAGAGTTTTATGGTAAGAAAAATAAAAATGTTGAGTTCAATAAGATCAATCAAAATGGTCGGTTTCAAAAGGCTTCTGATATTTATTAGATTTTAAATGCATCTATAACAAATCGTATGGCTGTGGAGAGGAATAATGTTGTCAGAAGAGGCATTGAATTACTCATGCCTTCAGGTTCTAAGACACCTAAAATGCTACCAAATATGTACAACAAAACAAGGGATGTGCATGTCCCTATAAGCGTTTTGGTGGCTTATGGCTCCTCAACAACGTAGATTATATCATAGAATGAAAGCAAGGTAGTGGTGAATGTTAAATTTCACACGTGTGGGAGTGCCATAAAGTGTGATTATGATCTCCTAAGACTTGGTGATTGCACACACATCAAGCATAGATTGAAATCCAAGATCTATCTCAAAAAACTAAGGTAGGAGCACTTTGTAACATGCATATATCAAACATACAAATACATTCACATGTGTGGAGACTTGTAAAAGAAAATCCTAAGTGTGGAAAAGCCTTGCTCTTGGGTAAAGAGAGAATCCAACAATCAATGTTTGGATAGAGAGAGAAAACCAATATGAATCAACATGTAGTAAATCTCGTTAATTGCAAAAAGCTCAAGTACAAACGAGCCTATCACATCCTCTAATAGGAACTCGAGGTAGGGAGTGTTTGGTTTTCAGTGACCCCTTTTTCTCCTCCTCTAAATATGATTGGTTGAGTGACTTATGAGTCCTCAAAGTTGATTGGACCAAATTGGTGAAAATCTCTCTTTTGATTGATCACTAGATCTCATGCCAACGTATAGGAATGAGTCACATATCCAACCTAATCTTGACACTTATAGGAAGCCTAAGCTAGCTCGTGCCACATCAAATGTTACTTTTGGCCTAATCATGGAATTAACAATGTACTTACTCGAGTTGCCTCCTAAGCCAAAACTGGCCCTATCACCTATTTACACATAGATGGACATAGAAAAATTTATCAAACCCCTAGACTCAACATAGATGAATTTTACAATTCTTCACACTCCTCAAAGTTATCTATTCTATCAAGACATTCGTTGATTGCAGAGGCATGTCTTTGGTGGAAACTACTCACATTCTTGTGGAGCATCAGATTTTACTTCCATGGAAAATTCTCACTGACTTTCTGTGACAGAGTGAGTAATGGCTCTCTACCGGGTTACCTGGCTCCCTCTCCACGCAACTATGAAGTGACAGACCTGCGGTTTGGCCTCTAAAAGCAATTCATAACTAGCGGTCCTTGCGGCATCCCAGTTACCTAGTTCGTCACTAAGGTACTTCAATTTCATCTCAGATCATTAAAAGCTATGCCGGTTGTGTAAAAAATGGTTATTTTACTGAATTATTCCGTGTAGAGTATACGTGCTTGGGATCCAAAATTGTATTACACATAGTGAAGGGACTTATAAGTAATCTTGCAATAGAATGCCTGCAATGCTAATGAATACAAGTGAGTTAGTGTACAATCTTTTTGTAAGCGTGTTATGTTGGATTCTGACTAGCATTAAGTCACATCACCATACGATCGTCTAAGGTTGGAGGTCCTTATGTGCTTATGCTGTATTACCTGGAATTAACAAATGTAAGGATTGTTAGAATGCTTGGTGGAATACTCTGTTTCAAATCTTGAATATTGTGTCATTCCATGTGTCATAACTGGCAGCATGAAATCGTCTTTCATGTTGATAGAAAAATAAGTAGTTGGTTGTTACTCAATTCGCATCAATAATCATTATGACCTAACTTACTGCTACTATGCTATTTGAAGTTTCAAGTTGAAATCATTTATGTTCCACATATAACAAAGTTGACAATTATATAAGCAATGCCTAAATAAAGGAGAGAAAATATATCTTACTTTGGGATCCAATAACCTCCCACTCAATTAGACAAGGGAGTCTAGTTAGTAGCCTATGTAGCTACATGACCTCTTAATCAATGATCTAGCCTCTACCATTGCACTACATGATACTTTCTTAGGCACCCTTGCTCTATTCTACCACTTAGATTATGTCCTTGCCCCACAACCACTTGTCTATTGTCCAGGTTGCTTTCTAGTTATGATAGATAGATCCAATGAGTAGAATGCTTAGTTGCACAATATGTCAGTCAACAATGTCTCTTGTGCAAGTGTTACAGTAGTTGGTACATGGAATGATAGTAGACATCAATCTTGAAAATACAACAAGTGGTTGATTCTTGGTACTACTCCCTAAAATGATATAGGAGTCTTCTTGTGATGAGAAGGGTAGGTTCAAAATGACTACAACTCAAAATTAAACTCTAGTAGATAATATGATCATTGTAGGTAGATAGCAATATGATAGATGTATGCTTACCCATAATGGCTCAACTTAGAGCTAAAAAATAGAGATAGAGGTTCTCTTTACGATGACCACAACTATCAATCATTAAAAGTCAATAGGCCAAGCATTGGTGAGAGAACCACGGTAAGTGGGCCTAAACTACATGATCATCTCGCTTAATGAAAGCAATATCAAATTTGGCTATGAACATGAGGAACTAGCAAAAAAATCAAAAAGCGAGTTTTGCATACATAGCATCCCAGAGGACAACTCACTCCATTGCCTAGAAAAGTAATTATGCACACCCATGCCATCTCTTGATACATTAAGGGGATCAACAATAATGGGGTCTAATAGGAAGCACTCATGGTTGTAGTGCTAAAGCACCACGAATGCTACACATGACTAACTAAACATTGTTCCAATGCTTTAGATAATGTCTGCAGTCAATGAGGGACTCTTCATAAATTGGAACCGGTTCTTATAGTTGGACTATCTCTCGCACATGCAACGTAGGACCTTTGGCTCTTCTAGCACTAATTTGCATAGAAGAACTCTCTCTCATGCAATGATCCTAAAAGAAGGACTCTTTGGTAGCAAAAGTATAGCTTTGCCACTCTTCTATCTTCGAATATGCTAGCAATGCATGTTAACTCAATCCTAAGTTGGTGCATTCTCAAGCAATGGATTCATTGGATATCGAGGTGGCAATAGGATTATTTGGCTCAAAACACTAATCTAGACTATAAGTCATTTGGGTGCCATGTGCTGATTTCCTATTGGCATGAAGTAGCCCAAAGCTTTTGACCCATGATGATGTTTGCAATTGCCATGTGTCAATGGTTATAATATGACCATGTAGGTAGGCACGACTCCACTTGTATGATATATATAGGAGGTAGATCTCCATAAGCTTGGTATTCATTATCACTTTGATAGTGAAGAGCTCGGCCCATGTGGTTAGAGGGTAGGATGTTATCTTACCTCAAGGTGTAGGTATGCAACGGTTGAAGCTAGGATGTGGTGGTATGGGATGTTGTAATTTGGCAGAGACCTAAGAGTGCTTGATGATGGTCTATAGCTACTAAGATGGTAGCATCTCCATGGATGGCATTAATATAATGTTTGTCAAATGATTGTGACCTTACCTTGGTCAATTTTGATGATGAGATTTCTAATAGTTGCTTTCTTTATATTGAAAGATGTATGACATGTTTTGCCAGTAGAATCACCCAATATGCCAAGTAGTAAATTGAACCTTTTAGTGAAAAGCATGCTCCTAGATCCATTACAAAAGTAAAACATGTTAGAAACAATAGTAGATAATCCTATAAAACTCCTAGAACAACAATTGGAAACACAAGGATGACTAGATGATGAACCAATCCTTGTTAGGGACCATGTAGCAATTTGTTCATATCTATGACCTATTACAGAACTTTCATTACAAGGAATTAAGCTATTTGGTAGTGAGTCAAGTCCTATTGTAGAAGAAAGAGTGATCTCATGGCATCCATGCCTATATGATTTGAGCCAGAGTTAACAACGTATGTCTTTAGAAAAATATGCATAAAAGAATTCAAAATATAGCTAATGTGAGTTTTGGGTAAAAAGAAAATCTAGAGTGGGGTCTAGCAGTTTGATTGATGAGGATATGATTGATGCACACAGAAATGAAATGACATAGGATATGATGGAATAATATTGAAAATGAAATCCTAAATGAGAATGACAATATTTATTAGATTGAAATAGCTACCCAAGGCCTGACCCCCAAACACCCCACATAGGGAGTGAGATAGATCACCAAGCCTGTATTCATAGTTACAAATAACACTAAGAGAGTGCCCAATATAATGGGATCATTACCACATTTTCATGAATCCCTCAACTGTTAGGAGCACTGGAGAGCCTTAAGATACAACATATATGGAATGGCTCATACACCTTCATCACCATGTGATTTTGGTTCCATTGCCAATTTGTTTCTGAGAAACATTTTCTAACCTGGATCAAGATACATTTCAACTTTGGGTTAAATTAACACTTGTTTAACATAATATGTTTGCAATACAACTTTAAATCAATACTTTTGAGACTAAATGTTTTACTATGGTTTTGATAACACGTGGCTTTGAACTTGTGCATGTGTGTCAATACATGAACTACTACTTTTCAATGCTGTAAGGGCAAAAAAGAGAATGATCCTAACATGCATATTTGTTAGTTTTGAGTTGTCTGTCAGGCCAATCATGAGGTTAAAAATGTTGATAAGTTAGAACTATTCCCTACCACTTTGGAAACCAATGCATTATAGTGGTATTTGCAGTTTGGTTTGGAGAAATTCCATACTTGAGAGGATTTGAAACACATTTTCCTTAACAAATATAAAAAAGAGCATAATGATGAGATCCTTGGTAAATTGCAAGTCATTAAACAAAAGAAAAAAGAGGATGTTTTAGCCCATGTTCAAATATTTGAAGTTTTGGAAAAATAGCTATAAGAACCCTTGACATATGTGAAACAAGTCGAGTATTTTTGTCATGAGGCCACCTTATTTATAATACAAGAGGCCTTCTAGAACTCGTGGAGAGAGAGAGAGAACAATCTAGATGCCACATTGCCTCTACCTCTAACAAAAAGAGAAATGGATAAGACTTGAGAATCTCTCTTTTTGAGAATCCTTTGACCTACAAGAGTAGCCTCATATGCTTCTTGATAGGTTCTAGACCTACACATCACTATGAAGACAAAATCTAACTTGACTCTAACTGGAAAATTACTAGACTAGTCTACCTCAAGTTTGGACAAACCCCAAAACTTGAGTTTAATATTATTTTGATTTTACAATATTTTCACACTCCTCCTTAAAACAAAAATAGTATTTACAATATTAAGGACTTGGAGATCAAGCCAAGACTTGATCTCTGTCTTTCAAAGTCCTTCTTGGCTAGAGGCTTGGTGAGTAAATCTGCAAAACAATTTGAAGTTGATACATGCTCAAGGAGAATCTCCCCATCCATAACTTTTTCTCTTACATAGTCGTGTGCTATCTCTATGTGTTTACTTCTTGCATGGAAGATTGAATTACTTGCAAGATATTGGGCCGAGATGCTATCACATTTGATGCAAGGTATTTCCTCCTCTTGGATGATCCCGAGCTCCACTAGTATCCTTTTGATCCAAATGACTTCCTTTGTTGTATTAGTCAAAGCCTTGTACTCGGCTTCACATGAGGATAAGGAGATGGTGTCTTGCTTCTCAAATTGCCAAGAGACAAGACTACCTCCCAAAAATATTGTGTAAGCACTTGTGGACTTTCTATCCACCTTATCACCTGCAAATCTGAATATGAAAAGGCAACAAGGCTTAAATCATGTCTTTCAAAACAAAGTCGATAGTCTTGAGTAGATGCAACATATATCAAGATACTCTTCCCCTTTTTTCCATGCTTTGACTAAGCTTATGCACTAAAACTAAGATCAGCCCTGGTGATAGTGAGCCATATTAAAGAGCCTATTAGACTTTTAAAAAGTGTGATGTCCTCAAAGGATGCTTCATCACAAGTTTTAGTGTCTTAAACATTAGACTCCATAGGTGTATCTATGCTTTTACAATCTTGCATTTTAAACTTCTTAAGCATAGATCTTACACAACTTTCTTGAGAAATGAAAGCTAAGTCATTAGAGATCAATTTCTAGTCCAATTACATGATGTAAAAATCCAAGAACTTGCATTTTGATTTCCTTTCCTAAGGAAATCTTGGTATCAACAAGTAAATCCATGTTGCTTCCACATAATAGAATGTCATCAACATAAATTAGCAACATGATTACATAATTATCAACATGTTTAAGATATAATGATGGATCATATGAACTAATCTTGAAGCAATAGAAAGAAGATAAGTGTTCAACCTGTCATACCAAGCCCTTGGAGCTTGTTTCAAGCCATAAAGACTTTTCAAAAGTAAGCATACTTTTGATCCTTTGCCATTCATAACAAAACTTGGAGGTTGACGCATATATATTTCTTCTTCGAAGTAACCATTTAAGGAAGCACTGGAAACATCAAGTTAAAACATTTTTCAATCATAAAAGCAACAAATAGCAATGAGGATTCTAATGGCTACCATCTTTGCTACAGGAGCAAAGGTTTCTTCATAATCTATGCCTTTGATTTGGGCATAGCCTTTAGCAGAAAGCCTTGCTTTGGACTACAAGTAACCTTGTACTTGTTCTTCTTCACATTGGATGAGCTTGGTTCCTCCTTGTATGTCTTCTCCATTGCTTTTGTGTTGTCCTTGGAGCTCTTGCCATTCTTCTTGTCTTCGCTCTTCCCCTTGGACTTGGTGAAGAGTGCTTGATCACTTCCTCCATCCTTGAGAGACAATCTCTCAAATCTTGCCACTCAAATTTGATGCTCTGATCCTCGGCTATCAAGACTCCTTGTAAGGCTTCTAAAGAGGGTAAGTCCTCTTTAATTGCATAAGATTGAACAATGTATCAAAATCCTCACTTAATCCATTCAAAATAACTTGAACAATTTCTTTGGATTTGATAGAATCATCTACCTTTATGGAGATCCTTGACTCAAGAAACATAGGATGAAGCACTTTCATCCTTTCTTTGAAAACTTTGAGAAATCATGTTTTTAAGATTGAGGACTCTTGAAGTGTTCTTAGACTCATAAAAGAATTGAAGAGTACTCCATGCATTTTGAGCATTAACACAAGAGCTAATCTCTCTTAGAACTTCATTAGAGACATTTAGCTTCAAAACATGAAGAGCAACATGTGCTCTTTTCTTGAATTTGGGAATTTATTAAGGATTAGTAGGCTCCTCCTCATTCCCATTCACTATATCTATTATTCTATCCTAACTTTCCATGTACCATAATTTGTAGAAGTGAGTCTCTCACGTTGTTCTAATAGATAAGATCTCATTGAAGTCATGTCTCAAAAATTGGTTTTGACTTACTATATGAATGTTTTCAGAGGTTCAAAACTAATCAAATGTAATCTATTGATCACTTGAAATCAAGTAACAAATGATTGAGAACTCAAAGATGGCCATAAATGACAATTTCTAGATGCAAGTCAAAATTTGCACTCTATTTTTCAAAGCAAAAGTGGATGAAGTAAGTTTGAGTTCACACATGTGAAATAGCTTAAAAAAGTCAGATTTATCATTTAGTAAGTTTCATCCATATATAGGATTATAGATCCAAGCAATGCTTCTTAGATTGAAAAAATTAAAAAATAGTCAAAATTTGCTATTTTGACCCCTACAAAATAGAATCCTTGATAGTACAGCCTTCAAGTATGTAAAACTCTCTATCGACTGCCTCATCATGAGTGCAATTGGTCCTAGTCGCTTGACTGGACCCCCAATACAAAGACACAGTGAGTCAACTTTATTCTAACCCGCTCTCTAAAAGTAGACTCTACTTTCCATTCACATTAATACATAGCATCAAAGTTGACAAACTTTAAGTACATAAAGCTTTGATCTAACCTTATCAAGCTTTTCTCTAATAAGTGGCTTAGTGAAAATGTCAGCTAGTCTGTACTATAATGAACAACATTTATTTCCCTACTCATTGGCCTCTTGTGGAACACTAGATTTTTTGCCGGCTGAATGCCACTCTAACTATTGCTATATAATTGTGGGGTTTTTTGACTTCACATCAATCTCTTTCAAGATTTGCCTCAACCATATAGCTTTATGTGATGCACTACACGTTGCCTTATACTTGACTATTGTTGTGGATAGAGCAACCATACCAAAAAAGCAACTACCTCAAAGTTGGAATACATACCATGTGGTTACCTGCGATCATCACAGCCAATCTGCATCCACAAAACAACAAATCTCCTTAACAATCCGCAAAATGCGCTTGGCTATCTTTCAATGCATTTCAATAGGTGTTGCCATGAACTGACTCACAATACCAACAACATATCATATATCTGGCCTAGTCATGGTAAGGTAAATCAAGCTTCCTACTAGCTATCTATACAATGTAATATCAAATGGATGTGATTTATCAACCTTGGAAAGCTTTTTACTTAGTTCAATGAGTGTGTTCACTGGCTTAAAATCCTATAACGTGAACATGTGTAATAATTTTCTAACATACTTGACCTGAGTTAATCCCACCTCATGTCCCCTAGTATATTTGGCTATGCCATTGATTGGGAAAAACTTAGCTCTACTGCCACCTAATGGGAGTTGGACTATTTCATCTAGTATAGTTCATTTGTTTGATTCATCTAACAACAAAGAAGGATGCCTTGTTTTCATTTGGAAGAGAAAGAAGAAGGAAAAGGCATAGGAGAGAGGAGTCGTCCATCGCTGCTCCATCTCATCCTTATAGTATAAGTTCAAACAAGGCACTCTCTGGACTATGATGCCCATCATTGGATTCAAAGCATTGAAAAAAGACAAATCCTCACCATTTATCACAAACTTGTAGGGCAAGCCATCGCATCTCCCAATAACCCCCCTTTTTAAAGCCTCTTCACAAGAATTTTGTTGATGTGGTTATATATGTTTCACCAATAGGCTTGGTATTCTCTTGGTCGGAGTTGTTAAAAACAACCATAGTAGGGGTAAAAAATTAACCATGTTGACATTAGCATAGGGAGTATCTTGATAAAATAGCATTGATGAGAGAGAGAGAGAGAGAGAGAGAGAGAGAGAGAGAGAGAGAGAGAGAGAGAGAGAGAGAGAGAGAGAGAGAGAGAGAGAGAGAGAGAGAGAGAGAGAGAGAGAGAGAGAGAGAGAGAGAGAGAGATTTCCATTGTTGTAGTTACAAATTTGGCAACAGAGCTTAGACTAAAAGTTTAATGTAGGTCCCATGTAGGCTTGCTAGGCTTTCAAAACACCCTATGACCTACTAGAGCAATTCATGGCCCTAGGTTGAGGCTAAAGCTATAGCTCCCTTAGTTTAACCTTTTTCCAACTAGTCTTATAAATAAATACACCTCATAAATAAAATAATAACATATAATTTATAATTGTCTCAAACATTATAAATTATTGTTTGAGCAACTCAATCCCTGACAAATAAGTAGCATGGATTTTATTGGTTGTAATAACCACGAGTATTTGCACCTACTTGTCTTCACAAGTACAATGTTGGGGCCTCGACAAAAAGTTTTCTCCAAAAGAGTTATGAAAGTGATTGTGACAAGCAATACGGAAGGCATGAACACTCTTTCAACAATCCAAGGAGAACCTAAACCCAACCAAAAGTTTATTTACAGCTATAGCCTTCCAACATATCTTGAAGACGAGCAAAATAAAGTGAGAGACAAACAACTAGCCAAATGGAGTTTTAAAAGGAGAAGGGTCCATTCTTAAATACTAAATTGCAACTTGTCTTGAATAATTCCTAACCTCTGGGACCAGAAAGAGTCTCCACAATATTCCTTTTCTACTACTTTTTGTAGGACTCTCTTCTCATGTAGACTTCGATAAAATATTCGTCTTTTTGATAAAAATTTTATTCAATTTTTTTAATGCAATATTATTTTGATTTATGAAAACATTAATATTAATTTATTTAGATTGATGTCTCATTCATCTTGTATGATGCCAAGATGTAACTTTCTTGGGAGACTTTTGCATAAGATTAACTTCAAAACCCATCATGTTGGATTCTTTAACCCATGTAATTTTGTTAGGCCTAAAAGTTCTTGGGTTATTGTCTCAATGAGAATGTGATATGCTATGGCCATATATCAGATTTCTCAAAAAGAAAGTGTTTACAATTGATTCTTATCCATGCACACTAAATTTTGTACTATGCAAGTTTTGTAGTTATTGGATTTCAAATGTTGTAGCTATCATTAGTACCAAGTAACAATGTTATTGAAATTTCATGTATCCTTGTTAGTAGAGACACAATCATGTCATCATGTTGTCCTGTCATAAAGATAGACAAAAGCCTTGTAGTAGTTCTTGAAATCAAAATACTATAGAAATATTCATAAGATTGTGAGTGATACTCTTAGTTTAATTGATTAGCTTATGACAACTTGAAATTGTTCTAGTCACATCAAATTTCATCTAAGGTTAAATAGGTGCTTATTTGTGTAAAGGTTGATAACACAATAGCTTGCAAATACTCTTTCATTGAAACAAGCAAGAAAGTTGAAGGCCTTGTAATTAGAGAATTTTACACAACAAATTGAAAAAATAAAATACAAGACTTTTTTGTTTCCAATTTAAAGATATCTATTTTTTATATGATTGACTTTATATTAGCTTTGATCTCTCAAAATGATATCTAATTTCTAATAAGAGAAACAATATTTTACAATCATCAATTATCAAAGGAATGTGCAAATTTTGTTTTACCATAGATTATTTTCATCTACATTCCTCTCACCATGATTTTTGAAAATTGCTAAAGATCATGTGAATCAAGTTGTACCTTATCCAAAATATTGTCTTGATCAATCAAACCTATACTACATAATAAGTAACATGATTGAAAACAATTGAAGGTATATGCAAATTTGGTTTTACCATATATTATTTTCATTTGCATTCCTCTCACCATGTTTTTGAAAATTGCTATGATAAGAAAGATGATTGAAAAAAGACATTGCATAGTACTATTGCAAGTTGCTTAATCAGATTATTAATTAGAGTCAAAGATATCTTCAAATGCTCGTTTCTTGTTTGAATCATTTAATTTTGTAAATCTTTCTTTTTTAAAATAAGAAAGCACTAGACAAGAACTTTACCTCAATCAAAAGCTCACTACACAAACCTATGAGCCTAGCTTCATTACAACTTTGCATGCACTTTGAACCTTTGAATAGTTTTCAAAGATATACATTAGAAACAATAATTAAAGTGAAAGGCTAGAAGAATATATGAATATTATAAAGAGATTATTGAGCACATGGTAGCTCCTCGAACTAGGGTCGAGTGCCAAACATACTATAATATTTTCTCTTTCTTCCCACATGGGAAGAAAGTTTATAATAAATGAAAAAAGTTGGTTGTTCTAATAAGAATTAAAGGCCAGTATGGTGACAATCAATGGCATTGAACTTCGTGGTGATGAAGATAGAAATGATCCTCACCTTCACCATGCCATTGTTGTTACCACACTTGATCACTAGCATCACAATAACAATAATTAATTTATGTGGCAGTGTGCATTATTGCACCATATGAACATGATAGGAACAAAAAATAAAATATTATCATCAAGAATCAACAATAATATAGTGTTACACAACTTGCTAGAAAATCATAGAAGATGTTTCTGATTTGCCATAAAGCTCCTAGTGGGGACTTATGAATAAACACTCACCGATCTTTCCATGGAGGAATACTTTGATGAAGATTTTATTTTCAAGGGTGAATACTTTGTTGAAATGGAATACATGCAAGAGGACGTTCGCACCTGTGATCCACCTCTAGTTTGATTGTATACTCTTCAAAAGTGGTTTTTGATATGCATTTCATGGTTTTCAAGGCAGATTATTGTTGTTGTCTTTAAATTGAATATAGAACCAAAAAGAGTAGTTGCTATGAACAAAAGCAAGAGCCATCGAAGGATCGCTAGTCCACAGTAGAAATGCGCCCATATATATGATCTTCTCATAGTTTTCACACTTTTCGCAGAAGTCGAGTTTAAGATGGAGTGCGAATTGCAAATCTTGCCGCCCTTTTCGTAGACGTTGAGTTCAAGAGAGAGTGCGAACTATAAACTTTCTTGCAGTTTTTGCACTGTTCACACCAAACAAATTCAAGAGAGAGTTCAAACTTCAGTCCCCTTTGTATTTTTCACACTTTTCACAGAAGAACAGTGATTGACTTACATGCAATGTTTGGACTCTAAGAAAGAACTATATACCTGCAGAACATAGAAGTAAGTTGTTTCTACACTTGATTAGAAGTAAGATGGATTGTTGGTCTAGAAAGCATGGATATGCTCTTGTTACAAAAAAACATGTTGCTAGACTGTAGTAAGTGTAGTGGTTTGCAGAATTGTAACATATTTATGAAGTCGAATACGAGACTAATGACAAATACTTGATTTTTGACGTAAAATGGTTTAAGGCAATCTATCGTGGATGCAATTCCACTATTATAAATGATAACTCAAAGGCCTAAATCATCCATCCAGGCTACAAATGATATGGAAATAAGAGGAGTTCACAATTTGGCTCAAAACATGTGAAAACATGATTTTCAAAAACATGAGTAACAAGCTCAATCTTGTTCTTACTAGAACCAAGAGCATACTTTTGATAATACAATATCTTGCTTTCAAAATGTATTGGAAACATATCTAAGTCAATAATGACAAGAAACATGTCCATACCATAAGCATCATACAAAACTAGTATAGCCTTTCTTGAACTTTGAGATCCAAAAAATTCAATGAAGCAAGATAACATATCAAGTAAAGGAAGAGAAGCATATATGAATGTGTTGTAGTAGATACAACATGAAAGATGCACCTCTTTCCCATGTAAGGTGAGCCATAAAGACTCGGCCATGAATCTTGAAGATCTTTTTGAAATCATATGAAGAAAAGAGTCCTCCTCGCACCTTGGCCCCATCACAACTTGAATACCTTCAAAAGAGATAACTTGTGATGCCTCTTGAGAAGCCTTGATCTCGGCCACTTCCAAGGTTAAATCTTCATGCAATATGACATCTCTATTCACAACCACTTTTGAAATAGAGAGTGTAAAGACACTAAAGGCCTCCTTGATGGATGAGTATCCAATCATGATCCATGAACTTGGATCATCCTTCCTCCTCGTTTCCAAGGGAGTATGTGCAAAGCAAGCACTACCAAGTTCACTAAGGTGATCAATGAGAATTGCCTCTCAACATATGCTTTGAATAATAGGGAATAATCATACACCATAATACTTGAAGAGAGAAGATATGTGCATCTTGTGTGATCATCCTCCTTTGAAAGATTGGACATATAAGAAATATAAAGAGAGTTTGCACTCTCACTTGGATCCAATTTGTAGATGCCTTCAAATCTTAATCCATATGCAAGGATCTCACCATCCTTCTTGATCACACAATTGTCAACATGGAAATTGACATCAAGGCCACTATCAAGAAGTTGGCCAACACTTAAGATGTTCTTTGTAAGCTTTGGGACAAAAAGAACATTGTTGAGAAAGAGATCTTTAGAAGATGCAAGCTTCAAAGGAATAATCCCTACTCCTTCAATATTGCACTCATGCTTACTTGCAAAGTATATGGTCTTCTTGACTCCATCATAAGGCATAATAGATGAAAAAAAGTGCTTGGAGCCACACATATGTGAAGATACTCCACTATCAATATACCATGAGTCATCCTTGTTGAAGGTGGAAGAGGAGCTTGATGCCATAAGAGAGCCTTCTCCATCACTTGCAATATAGTCTTCCTTCTCATTAAAGATGTTGGCTTGCTTGAGTTGATTCTTCTTCTTGAAGCAATTGGTGGCATAATGGCCTTTCTTGCCACAATAAAAGCACTTGATCTTCTTCTTCTTCAAACTTGAAGTAGAAGCATGAGAGGTGTCCTTCTCCTCTCCATCTTGGTCATTGGCTTTGTCATTAGAGAAATGATGGAACTTTACCATCATAGATAGTCTTGAGACAATCCCAAGCTTCTTTGGCTGTAGTGCAAGTACCAATCTCCTCTCTTGGCAAATAGAACTTTACCATCATCATGTTTGAGTGATGCTTGTCCATTCTCAAGAGTTTGTACTCTTGTCTTGATTCGTCATAAATAAGCACACTTTGAAGGGCCTCCAAACTTGGTAGCTCATCCTTAATGTCATAGAATTGGACAAGGTTGTCATATTCATCTCTCAAGCCATTGAGAATGACTTAAACTAGCTCACTTTGATTGATTGAGTCAGCAATGCATGTAAGCTCCCTATGAATATCCTTGACTCTCAAAACATAATTAGACTCATCACTCTTTTGACTACTTTGGAAGATTTGATTTCTAGGAGTGAGGAGTACTTTTGTACTTATTGAAGGACTTGAGGCTCCTTCTCAATCCCAAGTACAATGTCCATCACATCTTGGAGTATCAAGATGGACTCCATCCTCAACTTCCATATTGAATAATTGGAAGTAGACAATCTCTCACTTGGAACCCATTGAGACCATGTAAAGTGGAGATAAACAAAAGTGATGAACAAAAAATCCTATAGGATCCAATAATGGTAAAATAGGTTAGCTCTGCAAAGGTCATAGAGGTCTCTAGCGAAGGTTCAACCCTTGTCTAGGTGCATCCTTCGCCTGGTATTGCATATAAT
Organism: Diphasiastrum complanatum; assembly: GCA_029204225.1. Taxonomy (NCBI): domain Eukaryota; kingdom Viridiplantae; phylum Streptophyta; class Lycopodiopsida; order Lycopodiales; family Lycopodiaceae; genus Diphasiastrum; species Diphasiastrum complanatum. The sequence continues at coordinate 31,227 of MU834116.1, read as the reverse complement.
GACATATTTTAGGATTTCGACCTTCACCCAACCTAATTTTGATGTTATGAATCCATCTATCAGGTGGCCGAAGGTTCATGATGAGTGCATGCTTGGCGAAGGCTCAAAAAGTGACATAGATTTGAACTCTCGCCTAGCTATAAAATAGGAACTTCTGGTACAAATTAGCTTTCGCCCAATTCATTATAGGTAGATCTGAGCTGGATTAATCAATTGACAATTTGGCAAAGGTTAATATGATTGTTTGAATCAAGATCTTGCCTTGATAGTGATTGTTAGGTCACTTTTTCTTAAAAATTGATTCTTGAAAATACTTTCCTTTCTCTTTTTTCTGATCTAATGACTTTTTTTTACTTTTGCTCATCATTTTTCTCTTTTTATTTTCAAATTTTTTTGTCCAATAAAAGATAAAAATAACTAATCAAAACAACAAAATTACAAAATTAAATAAAGATAAAAGATCAGATCATCAAGCTGTGAAAACATGCGTAATCGGCTGCCATTAACGATTGTATTAAATCTTCGTCCATCAAGGTGTTCCAAGATTTCTACTCCATATGATATAATTTCTTTAACTTTGTATGGTCCTTCACCTGTGAATTTCATTTAATCAGTTTCGTTTTATACATCAAGGACTTCCTTAAGCTCTTTCTTATGTAATTGATGATCATGCCATGCTTAGTGACAAGCTTTCTCTATTGTGAGTACATGAACTGCCATCAATCTAGTTTCACAAAGTTTGTGTAAAGCCTCATGATGAAGTTGTAAGGATTTAGCTTCATCCCATTCTGTAGCTGGTATGTGTAAAAATGGAACTAAAAATCAATTGTCATAACTACATCTTGACCATAAACCAGTTGAAATAGCATCTGATTGGTACTAAGTTTATAGGCTGTTCTGAAAGCCCATAATGTTCAGAACGGCTTGCCTCAACTATCTTAGTCATAATACTACAAAGAATATTGTTTGAAGATTTTGCTTGTCCATTACCTCGGTTAATGACAAAAACTTCGTCCAATAAACACTTGATTGTTTCATTGACAAAATGTGTTTCTCGATCATTGACAATCTCAATTGGATAGCCAAATCAAACAATAATGTTTTCAATTAGAAAAAACTACATTGACGTCCAAGGCTTAAGATATCAAAATGAAGTAGAAAAAAAAAAATCAATTACAAAACTTTGCATTTCAAATTAGGGTTTCATACCTATGTTAACAAATGCACATCATGTACAAGAATCTACATATAAAAAACATACTATCCAAAATCAAATTATAAGAATAAATTTTTTTCTAAATTGACTAATTATATGTTATTTGTGCTTGTACTTGTGCATACGTGCAGTTTGCCAAGGAGATGAATTTCATTCAGATTGTGAACATCTTCACACATGTGGAGACATCCATAATGATGTGATTGATCTTCTAAGGTGTGTGTAATTGCACATGAATCTATCTCTTGATTGATGCAAACAACCTAGCTTGATAATATCCATAATGACGTGATTGATCTTCAAAGGTGTGTGTGTAATTGCACATGAATCTATCTCTTGATTGATGTGTCCTAGTTATAGTCAACCAAATAAGGGAGCCAATACGACTCCTATAAAGGTTCATGTCCTTGAAGGATCTTGCATTCCCTTTCATAGGATCTTTTACAAAAGGCTCCCTTGGTATATCTATACTCTTGTAATTTTCCATATGAAACTTTTAAAGCATAAAAAAATCATATATAAACTGACTAATGAAAGCTTGATCTTGCTATAAATCTATATCTAGGCCTAAGATGTCATGGAGATCTTCTAGATCTTGCATCTTAAACTCTCTCCATAGTGTTTTTGTTTCTTCAATAAGCTTCATGCAACTTCCTCTCAAAATAATATCATGGACATAAATGATGAGAATGGCCATATTGATATCTACAATCTTGATGTACAAAGAAGGATCATAGTCACTTAGATTGAATCCAAGTGAGATAAGATAAGAGTTTAGCCTAGTCCAAGAAAGTCATTTTTGCAACAAGTGGAGTCACATGTCTTCATAAAGAGAGTAGATCAAATGGTTCTATCCAGAGACTTGGTGAGGGAGATAGTCACAAGTCAAGAAGAAGAGAAGTATGTGAAGAGTTTAAAGTAGGATGTACTTTGAATGATGTCATTGTGAATGATAATGAGGAAGAATCATTATCATATGAGTCATTAAGTAAAACATTGAGTAGAAGTCCTTGTTTGAAAAAAATCAAGATCCACATATAACTTGATAGAATAAAAAACTATTCAACACATGAATAGATCTTATTTAAATTCTTGACTACTATTTGGGAAGATAGTCAAAGAAGCTATTGATGAACAACTGTAATCAGAATGAGTAAACAATAGCCTAGCTAATGCTATCACTATTAGAAATGGTAAGAAATTAGTAAGCTGAAAATTTCTCCATTCTAAATGACCTAATGATAGTTCTAATCCACCCTGAAGTGGAATGCTGAATTTCTCAAAATGAATCTTGAAGTCTTTTATTGTTAGAATTTTTTTTGAATAGTTATGATGAATTACTGTGTGTGTATGTGTGTGTGTGTGTGTGTGTTGTGTTGTCATTCTTAATGAGATAGCGGCCTCTTATTAGACAACTTTGATAGTGACTAAAAAAAGCTAAATAATAGATGTTCTTTATATTGTCGTTATATTTGATTCGATAACTGATTTCTCCATGAAAGTAGTTGGATACTAAGATGAGAAAAGATAAAGTAAGAATAAATATGAGAAACGTAGGTATACAAATCATGCAACGCATAAATGTGTGAATAATATTATGGATTTATAGTAAATAGTATGAAATGTATTACTGTTATCTGATTTGAACACAATCTTCTAATGGATTTTCAGTTGTCACAAATTGTATGAGAATCCATATGCAGAATCACAACCCCCAGAACTATGGAGAAATAACACAGGTATTGCCACATCCAATCCTGACAACCTTCTCTGTTACAAAGTGCTCCCCAGTCGATAGGAGCATTTCAAGCTCTCAAAGGGATGATCTCCAGAAGGAAATTCCATTGTCTTAGACTAACTTCGGTGCATGGTCATAATCCATATTTGTAGATAGGTCTCTAGTCAAGTAGATCTATTGGTTCCTCAATATGGTTTTGACAAGATTCAGGCCTCATTCTTAAATATCTAAGACACATTGTTGAAATATAAAAGACATTATTCTTGAATTGTGAACGGGGACCTTTAAGTCTTTCGAGATTGCCTTGCTATGGACACTAAGCTTTAAGTGGGAAAGATCACAACTTTAGTGGTTTAAAGACATTACCCATCCACACTTAAGGATGTTACACTTGGAGGATATGTTCTTTAAAAGATGAATGTGTATTTTTAAATGCCAAACTTAGGTTCCTTAAATCTTAAGAATGTCTCTTTCACCCAATAGAGTCACTTTCTTGGAAATGATGTTGCCCCTAAAGTCCAAAATTATGTCTTTAAGTGCTTAAGGACAGTGCCTTTGAGACATTGAGGTCATTTCTTTTAAAGATTAGCCTGCACCTTCTACCATGTGAGAAATGGCTTCTATATCCTTAGGGTATTGCTCTTGGAAGATATTGCCTTTATGCTCTAGAAACATGTATTTAAGTAGTTCAAGGCACTACCTTTAAGTAATAGAAATATCTTTTGAAAGAGTTAGGGCATGGCCTTTAGGCACTTGGGTACATTTCTTTATAAAAGTGTTGTCTTGAAATTATAGGGGATTATCTTCAACTCCTTAAGGACACACCCCTTAGCTCTAAAAGGCATTGCCTTCAAATGGTAGGGAATGGACTCTAGAGGTTTAAGGACATGGTCTCTAGCCACTTATGTACATTGCTTCCAAGAGGTAGTTCCCTTGACATCTAGTGACCTACCGTTTGGCACTTAAGAAGGTAGTCTATAGCTGGTAAGGAGACTTTTAATGATTTAAGGACATCACCTTTAAAAACCAGGGACATGCCTCAAATGCATAAGGGGATGTATGTCCATTACAGGTGCATGTTGAAAAAAATAGCACTCGTTTAAGGAAATTTTACAGTGATTATGAAGCCCAATGTCCTAAGTGCCCGGAGTGTCTAAGTGGAGGGCTTGGGTTCCAAGGTGTTTGAAACCCAAATGAGGCCCATCTCTTTCAACGAAGGCCACACAACATGAGCTACATGAATTTTGCATGGGCATTCATTATTATATTGCACCAAGTAGAGTGGCATCTTTCAACCACATCTAGTATTGTGACCTCACCCTATCTTTCAATGGTCAATGTACCCATTAAAGGACACCATAGCTCCCTTATTTCAAAGCAAAGACATTTAATATAACCATCATTCAAAATATCAAAAAACTTCAAGAGCGTTTACAACAAGGAGTTGACATTAACATTTGACATACATGATAAGACAAATGCATACAGAATGTGAAAAATGTACCTCAGTGTTTCGAGAATGGAAATCGACCTGTACCTCCAGGTACCACGACTCATGAGCCCATCGATTCGAAGGGGTTATACTAGACCCATTTCAAGTTAAGGTTGCGAAAGAGTAGTGTAGTTTGCGGATGCCTATTACCTTCATGTGCAAAACTCAAGGAACCAGCTTTGATTGAGCCAGAGCTATAAGACATCCAGCTTTGATTGAGCCAGAGCTATTAGACATCTTGAGTGGTAGCTGCTAAATCACCATGAAAGCAGAAATTTTGAATGAAGGAAATGCCAAGAGCAAAGTTCTCGTGCTAATCTTTCGGGGGAGGAGGCCCGCTTTGCTTTGAGGCGCTTCAAACTTTCATCACGACAATCCCCCAGGAATTGGACTGATGCTGAAAATGATTTTGTTAATCCTTTAATGGAAGCTCAATTGTTGAGTAAGATTTCAAGGGTGTTGAGAACAGTTCTCAAGCAGAAATAGTGAGGACAAAATATTGCATGGACAAAAATGCTTTTAATTGGACTACTATAGATGCTGAGGTGAGTTGTAGTGGCAACAATGCTCCCAGATAGTAGGAGTGTGAGGGCTCAAGCAACCAATTATGAAAGAGACAGATTCTCGAAGATTTTACGCTTTGTTGTGCATGATTACTACTGGTCAACGTGGAACAAAACGGCCAAATGACATAAAAACTATTTCTCATGAGTTGGATTCAAGAGTTCGTTTGCACCTGTACTGGTATCCACATAGCTCTAATGATCTTGAGGGCAATGCTAAAGACCCTTCGAGCACAATTAATCACCACCAAGGAGAAAGTAAATTTTGAGCTTGTAGTATTTGCAAACAAGTTGGTTGAGATTTTGGAGAAGAATGGAGATGCATTTCCTGATTGGAAAGAGAAAATTAAGGATCTTTTGATCTTAGCAAGGCAACGTGCCATCATCTCAACTTTTGAACATTTGACAGTATCCAGAAAGGAAGTGTTATAATTTATAATAATGCGAACTCTCATACATGATTGTTGTCGGCATCTACTATTGTGCAAGAGTAATCTGCTACTGATGTTTATTGCCTCTTGGATTTTATGAACGTGGATCTTTGGCCTGTAACAAATTTCAGTCACAAACTACAAATAATATAAGGCTAGCACTCACATTAGAGCGTTTATACTGTGTGCTCTTCGGCAACTATATAATCTGCTTCTGTTCTTTGCCTCTTTAAAGAAGAGACTTTCCTTTCTGACACAATACACAGTACCTACACTGACAAGAAACACAGGGCAGCTTAAGGAAGGCCATAGTGATTGAAGTCTTTGTAGACTTGGCAAACAATAACCAGTAACACCAACAACAGATGGAGAAACTCACGAAATAGATTCAAAACACTCTTAAGTCTATCCAGAGTTTGATGCCAGGTCAGTTACCCACGGGCCAAATCCACCATAGACGAGATAACACGTGGCGCCCTCACTGTCGAGGTGCACACACTGGCAATGTGTGCACTTCATACCAACCGGTCCCGGATACTTCCTTGATCAAATGTGACATTTGCGACTTTATGGGGCATACCTCTCTTTATTGCTATTATAACCCGAGGACCAACCTCACAACCAGTCAGGAGGACATACTCAACCTCCTCGACAACCATTTGTTTCACAAAACCAACACACGCACTACCAACCACGAAACAACCAAGTCCATATACAAGAGTTGCCCAGACAACCTAGACATGAACCTCAACCACAGCTGGCACTCTTAGGACCACGAGGACAACCAGATCTAGGACCACAAAAACATAGAAATCCTCGAGAGTCTACACAAACACATCTTGCTGAAAACTCCTACGATCAGTCCTATCATCAAGATACAACACTTCCATTTGCTAGTTCTCAAGATTATCAAACCGACAACTCGTGCTCGTGCAAACGAGATGAGTATTCAACACCACCAGAAAATCCAGCACAGCTAGGGGCGTTGACGGTATCATTCGTCGATGTGCTTATGAATCTGAGATACGACCTATCATATCTCAGGCTCATGAGGGAATTGGAGGTGGCCACTTTTCTGCTGAAGCCACAATGAAGATTATCCTTCGAGCAGGACTGTGGTGGCCATCTTTGTTTAAGGACACGTTTGAACGTGTGATGTCAGTCAACGAGCCAAGAAAAACACGAAAGCAGATTTTATGCCATTGACTCCCAATATAGAAGGCAAAGCCTTTCATAAGTGGGGAATTGACTTTGTTGGACCAATCAGTCCAGTAGCAAAACATACTCAAGCTCCTTACATCCTCATAGCCACAGATTACGCCACTAAGTGGGTGGAGGCTCAAGCAACGAAGGATGCCAACGCAAAAACACTAAACCCTAAACCCTAAACTGCACCACCTCGAAGAAAGCCACTGGGTGGGTTACCCCTTTCCACTTAGTATATGGTCAAGAGGCGGTAATGCCAGTAGAATTCTTAGTCCCATCATTACGAGTCATGGAAGCTTTTTCAACAGATCTCTGTGAAAAAATTGCAATCGAACAACAACTCAAAAATGACCGTCACCTACACAATAAAGATCTACATTTAGGTGACCAGGTGCTTCTTTATACATCCAAGAAGCACCCCGGCAAATTGAAATTCAGAAGTGAGGGGCCATATGTTATTAATCAAATCTTACCTAATGGTGAAGTCCAGTTGCAAACACTTGATGGAATCCTCCTAGACACTGTCGTAAACGGTGGTCGTCTAAGGTGGTATTACGAAGAGTTGTTTTTTGTTGACCCAATTTAACATCTTTTCCCTAGTATAAATTTTACATTTTTTATTTCTTTCTTTCTATTTTTTTTTATGATCTTGCTTGTAGTTCTAGTTTTTCATGCCTATTTTTTACCTCATTCCTTGTTTATACTTCATACCATTACTTATGTACTTTCTATGCATTCTCTTCTTCCTGTACATATTCCTGGGCCATGGATGTTCTAGATCAACAAATGATAAGCTACACCATCAGAAATGATTCTCACACTTTAGCCACCTCATCTCTATCTCACTGGTATCTCAAGCATACAAACATTCTTGGGGATACACTCTTTTCATAAGAACTTCTACTCTGGGCCACACTCATATTTTCAACTTGAAGTTCTTCACTAGCATCACACAGATCCATTCCTACATATTGGGATTTTGTCAAATCTCAACCGACAGGATCAGCTCAAATCTCAACCGACCGGATCAGCTCAAATCTCAACCGACGGGATCCACTCAAATCTCAACCGACGGGATCAGCTCAAATCTCAACCGACGGGATCCGCTCAGATCTCAACCAATGGATTTTTATCAAATCTCGACCGACGGGACTCTATCAGATCTCGACCAATGTGACTCTCTCAGATTTCCGACGCAACTCTCTCAGATTTCGATTGATGCGACTCCATCAAATCTCAACTGACGCTTCTCATTCAAAATCCAACGAACAAACACGTCCCATCGCGCCCAAACCCATCCGATGGCGTCCATAAATGCCATCACTTCGACACCATTTGCACCTCAGTGAAGTGCGAACTCTAAAGCTCTCTGACGACGATCTACTGGCGATTTTCCAACTCTCCTACATGATCTTGGCACTCTCTCGTTCTGTGCATCCATGGTTGCTTCCACACCATCTCCACCCAGTATCAGCCATCCTAGTGTGTTTTCCATTGAGAGCGCCATCACCAACAATCTCCAAACCTAATATCGCCAGTGGAGAACAAAGCATTTGAAACATTTCGCATGCTGAGGGGTAGTGTCACGCAAGCATTCAGAACGCTTCCATTACACTATTGAGCATCACCTTTTAATCTAACACACTTTCCTTTCATCCTCTCCAAACACCCGTCTTAACCGAAAGCTACTTTCTTTACATCTCCCACTATCTTCATCCCTTCCGCTTAGTCACAACCATATACCAACATCTTCTTTTTCGGAGCTTCTACCTTCCATTGTTCACACCATACTTCGTTTGCCACACATCCTCCATACCCTTCTATCCACAACACCTCCACTTTCACACACCTTCCTTCCCAACCTCAGATCCTCACAGTCCATTCCTTTCCTACCATCACTCTCAGCCGACATCTTTTCCATTGCATCTCAACCAACACCTTTTCCATTGCATCTCAGCCGACGTCTTTCCATTGCATCTCAGCCAACGTCTTTCCATCACATCTCAGCCGATGCCTTTCCATTGCATCTCAACCGACACCCTCCTCTCCCATCTCAACCCCCACCCTCCGATCAAAACTCAACCGACACCCTCCAATCAAAATTCAACCGACGCCCTCCGCTCCCATCTCGACTGACACCCTTCGATCAAAACTCAACCGCCACCCTCCGCTCAAATCTCAACCGACGCCTGTTAACCCTGTCTGAAATCTCGACCGACACCCTTTTTCTAGATTCTTATTTCCTAGTTTTTTCATCATGTCTACCAACCCTACCTCCAATTTTGATGACCCTGATGCCAATAAGCTCGACATCCAATTGTCCAAATTGGATATGACTAAATTGCAACACTGGTATCAACAGACAGCATCCTTCTTTCAAGCCATTGAGTTCCAGATGCCAGTCCTGACAGGGTATCAAAGCCCGTACCTTGTGCATATGATATATGCCAACTACAATACTACAGCAAGGTCGTGCCAGCTCATAGTTCCTCCTATGAGGAACTATATTTACGACATATCATTTGCACCAGCCGACTTGCAACCTTTTGGGTTCCCAAGAGGACCCAATGTTGTCACGAGGACACTTAAAAAAATCGAGCGGACAACGTATTTCAAATTCATTGACCCATCCGTGGCCAAGTGGAAAAAAAAGGACGGGTATCGAGTCGAAGCAATCAATGACCCACAACTACAAGCGGCATGTGCATACTTGACAAAGTGCACACAATGACCAAGAACAAAGTTGTAGAGGGTACCCATGTCCCTGTTTCACATGATGGCAGATTCACGACTGCATTCCCAGAATCTCTATGACTGGGCACAGTTCGTTTCGAATTGTCTTCATGAGTGCATTAAGAACAAGTAGCAGACAGCAATACTCGGATATCTCTTGACAGATATCACTCTTCACCAAATACAGAATGGGCCAAAGCTTCAACAACACTTGCAGCTTGCAAACAAGACATGGGAAATTCCCATTGAGTCAACAAAGTCCAAGCGTGCACGATCAAGGGCAACTTCACCATCGGCATCCCAGCCTAAACGAGTAAACACCAGTATTCTCCCTCTGGTACAGAAGCAAACAAGCCCACAACCGGACTCACAAGCAGCTGCAACCTCCGGAGCTCAAGAGGCCGATACCTCCAAGGCCTAGTTGCCAGACACAAGGCAACAAAGGATGCAAAAGAAGCTTCAAGCTGGAAGCACATCACCAATGTGATCAGTTTCAGATGGGTCCACCTCAGATGATGGAAGCTCATCCACGGCCTCACCACCACACTCATCACCCTCACATGTCATCGTCGGGGGTGATGGAGCAACTACCTCTACACAAGCACCTGACATGACAGTATCTCAAGTCACAGGTCTGCCAGATCAAGTCACCACTCCACCCACACTGATTACTATGCCAATGCCACCAACATCACCACCGGCACAAGTTTTGGGGGGGAGAGGAGTGGGGATATCTAGTCCCTAGGTCACGGAAGCGGCTCAACAACCACAGGCCCAACAAATCCACACATTGGACCTGATGAAAATAATCGATGACGAGCCAGAGAAGGAAAAGCAGCCATGAAGAAGTCTGACCCCTCCACAAACCACCACCACCACCACAACAGTTACTAACATCATCCCTCCACTATCTCCACCTCCACCTCCATCTTCAGCTCTAACACAACGCTTATTTTTTGGTTTAACCTCCCCATCCCACACTCTAGATCAGTACCCAACTCTCACTAACCCTGAAAAGCCCACTGAAGTAGCCAAGCGCTCGATGATAGGCCTATCTAAAACGAGCTACCACATGCATTGGTTGGTGAGCCAGTATCAAATGCTCAAGAGCAAGGTCCAGCATCAAGACCAAGAAATTGTGCGATATCAAAGGCTGGCCAAAGAAAAAAAAAAAAAAAAGACAGTGGAAGCCAGATCCGTGATGGTCGGACAGAAATCCACTTTGGAAGAGGTCCAACAACAATTGAAGCACCAAATGGTCCAAATCGACCAAGTACGAGACAGATCATTGGGTGCAATGACAGTCAATGCTCCTCTAGTCAAGCCCGAGGATATTCAATTCCAGGCCCCACAGGCCTCAGCCATCCGGATGGAGAAATACGTGCGGCTAATCCAAGAACGAGAAGCCAAAAAGAAAAATTTCCAAAACATTGTGGCCAAGCAAGAGAAGATCATCCTTGAGTCCCAGAAGCAGCTAGAAGACACCACGAAGGCCCTGCAACAAGTCTTGGACAAGGTGAACCAATTACGAGACACTGCGTGCAAGGCCCAAGCATTCGCTCAATCAATGAAGCCAGGGGACGATGATGGGAATGATGGAACAGGGAATCAAGACGGGCAAACCCACCCTTCAGATGATAGCTCGGGATCGGGTGGCCAGAGAGCCGAGGCTGCTTCTAGAACTTTTTCCCGACCCCCTCCCACTTTTAACCCCTCCTCCCACTCTGCTTTCAACTTTTCCGAACATTCATTCCAACTTGCTCGATTCTTTCATCTTCCCTCTCTCCATCACCTCCTAGCAAAATAATAGGCCCAGCAAAAGGCCCAGCTGACACCTACAAACCCGACGGGACGAGTTCCTCCAACAACTCCACTCCCCCGATGTGGCGTATAATTTGTTGATCCCACCTCCTCCTAAACCTATCACCCCCGCACCCCTCTCTCCAGATCATTCCATCCCTGAACTTCCAGAAACTAACACAGACATGGGGGGTGATGGTGATTTCCTGGCGGATCAACCAAAGACAAGAAGATTCTCGCCCAGACAAGACACGGACGCAACTGAGTCGTCGACAAGCGAGCGAACCAAAGAGTAAGATATGGGCACCAAGGCCCTAGATGATTATTTGGCGAGGAGACTTCCAATTTTGAAAAAAAAAAACCGAAAAAAAAATAATAAGTTTTGCGGATGCACCTGGTTTTATGAAAGCGAACGAAGATCCACACTTTTCCAAGTGCCAAGCGAAAGACATCACCAGTGTTGCAGTGGGTCCTGCAACAGATTAGGGGTGGATAATGTTAGCAGATTCCAGAGAATCCCCAGATGCCGAGCCAAGCTGAAGACATAGAATACCTCTCACCCATGACGGAGGAGGTCTCAGAAGGAGGAGAGCAGAAGAAGCTGAGAGCCGAGCATGAGAACTGAGAAATTACTAGCTAGGATGACAGTGAAATATCTATGTGAGCCTACATGGTGTATCCCAGAGAAAGAACGACTATGTAGGAGCTAGTCATATTTCCTAGGCCTCGTAAATAGATGTAGACCCCCCTTAAATAAGTTAGAGTGAGCCACCTTTTGATGGTGACCTTTAGTGGAAGGGCAAATTCCACATGTAATTTCTAGTTTGGTGGAATTGCCACATGGGCAGCCTTCTTGCTTATTTAAGGGCTCGCCTCTCTTGTGAGGGAGCTTTGAATGTATTGTCAAGTTCTCTTGAGCAAATAAAGAGGATCCTCCACGAGTTCTTGATAATTGCTAAGTTCCTTGTTCATGGAAATGTTTTTGAGTGAAGTTTCTATGAGCATGCTTGATTTCCTTGTATTGTGGATTAACTAGAATTTTGTTTTCTTGTTTCTTACTTAGTTGTGGATTAGGATTTATTTCTGGTTTGTGGAATAAGGTAGGAATCAACATGCAAGTAAACTAAATAGGCTAGTTTGTGATGTAGATCTTGCATACTTTCTTACATTCCACTTCTTGATTGTTCTTGGGAAATCTAAGCATCAAGAAATGAGTGTTTCTTGATTCTTGGACTGTTATTATGTTGTTAGGAATCTTGTTTCTTGTTTCTTGTTTCTTGTTTCTTGTTTGAGTAGTTAATCTTGTTCTTGATTGTTTTCTGATTTAATAGATAGTGGTAGAACTGCTCCATGTTCCAGAACATTGATCCTCTTGAGCTATAGATGGTTACATGGCTGGCTTATGCATGTAGCTGATTATCGAAACCGTGTCTCCCATTGATAGGTTGAGAAATACATGTTGAAATCTGAGTAACACATCCGTGTGATAACCGTTCTAACAAGAAGAACCGTAAGAACCAGAAGAACCATAAAGAACGGTAAAGAAGAAGTAAAGAAATCCAAACAACCATGTTCACAGATAGAGTAAAACCTGTGAACAATACATCAAAGGGTATCCATTCTCGTCTAATTCTACATTCGAATGTCACAGCATCATGAAGAACATCGAAGGATCACCCTCGACTTCTTGGACATCGAAGTCTTTGAAGTCTCCGACTTCATCGACAACTTCGTTCATCAACCGAAGTGTCCAATTTCATTGATCAACCGAAGTGTCCAACTTCTTTCAGTCTTATGAAGTCTTCGACTTCTTCAACAATCAAGTCACTCGACTTCTTCCATCATCCAAAGTCTCCGAAGTCTTCGACTTCTTCAACAATCAAGTCACTTGACTTCTTCCATCATCCGAAATCACCGAAGTCTCTGACTTCCTTGACAACTTCATTCATCAACCGAAGTGTTCGAAGTCACCTGACCATGTATTTAATTTACAGTTGTCATTCTGTCATTATAGTTCAACTACTCCCTAAGTGCGACAAAGTGCTTAATTAGATGACAAATATTTATTGTAAGTAGATACATAGATGCGATGTATAAATACACCTTCATCACACACTCTACATGATGCTTCGTCCATGAGACAAATGAATTTGAGCCTCCAAGTTCGCCGCCATTCTGGTTGTAACTCATTGTTATGCTTCAGTGTAATATAACATCAATATGCTTTTCTATCTATGTAAAACGTAGATGAATGCTTATTGTAATTTGAATGCACTTCACTTCTATTTAATCACGCACGTTTACTCTTCATAAGCTTGAAATATACATGTGTGTGTGTGTCTGTGTAATGTTAATTTATATTACATGCAAGTTGTCAAGTCACACACTTGGGTAATGTCAATAAACCTCCTAAATTTAGTCATTCACTCAGTGTTTATAGCCCTCATTTTGATAATGAGCGTGTATTATTGTAAAGGCTTTTATGTTGTGTGTGTGTGTGTGTGTGTGTGTGTGTGAGAGCTCTTCTCTCTATTGTAGATTATGCTTTCATTACTATACTTGCTATCAGAAGAAGATTTGATGTTGGATGGATATTAGAAGTGACAATAAATATATTCAGAATTTGTAGCTCCATTCTTACAAAAGAAAATGCTTGTCACCCAAATGAACTTTTGTGAGAAAATGTGTCTCGGCTAAGGAGGCTTCAGATACTTTGCAAGTTATATATGAATCTAAAAACACATCAAGACTTCTCACTCTTAGGAATCAAATCTTTCAAGTCTTCCAAAAGAGTAATGAGAACTATGTTTTGAGAGTGAAACAATATCATAGAGAGTGGATTCTATAATCCAAAAGGAGCTTGTCCACGTGGTATTGAATGGACTAAGTGAAGACTTTTCTATTCAGGGTGAAGGTGACGGAGAGGAGAGTGAAAAAGAAGATTCTCTCATGATGTCTATTTTCTATTCACCTAGCTATAAAGGTGATAATCCTTGGTGGATTGATAGTGGAGCTAGTTCACATTTGACTAGTCCTAGAGGACTATGTACTATTCTTGTTTCTTATGAATGATCTAGAAGATCCATATATATTGCAAATGATGAAGAATGGTTGGTAGTGTACATCTTGATGTAGGATCCTCTAAAACCTTAAAGCTAGATGGAGTTTTCTATGTGCCTAATATTACTAGTGTAGGCTAATTGCTTGATGATGGCCATGATGCGCAATTTGGCATTGTTGCTTGCTTGATAAAGAAAAATATTGAGGTTGTAACAAGAGGGACTAGATATGGAAGGCTTTATAAGCTAGAATCTTGATGCAGCTAATATGTGTGGTGTGATGGATGAGGACAAGTTGACAAAGGAGAAGCTTTGGCACAAAAGATTTGCCCATCCCAACCACAGATCAATGCTTTACAAGATCAAGGAGGAGAAGTCAATTGGATTTCCCCAATCCATGTCCAAGGATGGTAAGGCTTGTGAGGCTTGTTCTTTGGCAAAAGTGTTAGAATTGTGGCTCTGATACCACGTGTTGGGAAAGTTGTGGTGTTTGCTCTGATACCACTCCTGTTGGAGAAAAATAAATTGTTATAACCACTAGCAAGATCGTGGAATACTTGGAGAATGGAGTTATGAACAGTTCTTTATGTGAGGAATCAGATTATCAGTGTAGGAGTCATAGACTGCCGTGAAAGAGAGATTGCAAAAACAATTAGGCGTCTGAGATAGCCATGCAATCCTCTATTGCTGATAACTTGATATGAAGAGAGTGTAGAATCAATTCAGGCATCAGAGACAGCCATACAAAACTCTTCTTAATAGTGTTTGTGTGAGAGGAGCAAGAGCTATCATTCAACAAGAATGCAATGAAGTAGAACAATAGCAAATCTGTATATTAAGTTGTAAATACAACGATTAGACCACAATACAATTGCGCTAATAAGTGCATGATCCTACAACAGATTCAAGACAATTGCTAAGGTTCTAGAATAGTTCTCTCTCTCTCTATATAATCACTAACTTTGAGGAGTCAGCTACTGATGAAAGGCATTCTCCGCTATCTGACCTCACATATCAAAATCCTCTCATCTATCATCTCCCTTCAATTGCTCAATTATATGTATATATACATATTAGCTAAAAAGATCTTGCACTAACTTAACTTTACAATTACAAGATTAATTAGCAGTTGTAAAACTGATCAATGGATCAGTTCGTTGATGGAGCGTGAAGGCTTTCAGGTCTTATAGCGACAGTCTGTATATATCTGACAGACTGGAAATGCAATGCCCTTTGGCCTTTTGGTCGTTGCCTTTACCTGAGGGAAGCCTTCGGGATTTGGAAGACACCTTCGATATGCAATTTACATACCAGATGCTCCTTGTCTTAAAGGATGTAACCTTTTGGTTGATAGACGGAGATCTCTTCTTGTATATATCCATGTAGGAATGTCGTCTGGATGTCCATCTGGTGAATGTCCAGATCTTATGCAGCAGCTATAGCCAGTAGGGTACGAATAGACTGATGTTTTACCACTGGACTAAAGGTCTCAGTGTAGTCTATCCCATACACTTGCTCAAAGTCAAAAACCACTAGTCTAGCTTTCCATTTGGATATGGATCCATCTGGCTTAAGCTTCAGCTTAAAGATCCACTTGGAGTCAATTGGTTTTATACCAGTAGGAGGATTGTCAAAACTCCAGGTCTTGTTCTTCATTAGAGACTAATACTCAGCATCCATGGCAGCCTTCCAATTGTCTGCATCGGACATTGACAGAGCTTCTGCAACTGTGGCAAGTTCATCGTGACTGATGAACGCCTGAGGGACAAAACAATCAGGTTGCTACTGTTGTCTTGCAAACTTTTGAGCTGTAGGTGCTTGAGTGGATGATTCTCCTTGGTGAATGATTGGGATCGTAGCATCTTGTGGTTGAACAATCGTAAGTCTGGGCCCATCGATGGTAAGTGGAGTTGTTGGGACAAACTCCTTTGTCTGAACAGTCATAGGTCGTTGCCTAACGATGAATGGTGGAGCTGCTATGGCATACTCTTGTATCGGCTGCTTCTGTTTGAAATCATGATACTTGTCTTCAAGAAAGACAACATCACGGCTGACTGAGATCTGACATGTATCAACATCATAGATGTGATATGCTTTATAAGATGTTGAGTAGCCGATGAAGATGTTCTTCCAACTTACTAGGTCCAGCTTCTTCCTCAAATCAGATGACACTTGTGCATAGCAGAGACATTCAAAAACACGTAGATGTTTCAAGCTTGGTTTGTAGCCGTAGTAGGCTTCAAATGGTGTCTTAAAATCAACTATTTTTGTGCTAGAGTAGTTTTGCAGATAGCAGGTAATATAAATTGCTTCTGCCCAGAATGTTTGAGGTAAATGGGCATTGGCAATCATGGATCGTGCAGCTTCCAACAATGTGCGGTTCTTGCGCTCAACTACTCCATTCTGTTGAGGAGTGTAGCTTGTAGTAAACTGATGGTGCACACCACATGATGACAGATAGTCCTTCATTTTATTTGATAGGTACTCTCTCCCTGAATCAGACCATAGGGCCTTGATTCTCTGGCCAGTCTGATTCTCAGCATATTGCTTGAATTCTTTGAAGCAATTGAATGCTTCTGACTTGTTCCTAATGAACATTATACTGGTAAATGGGAGTAGTCATCAATGAATGTAATAAAATATAGAGCCTTACCCAAGGAAGGAATGCTCATAGGACCACATAAGTCACTGTGTATTAGTGACAGAATGGACTTGGCTCTTCTGGCCTGTCCTCTTGGAAATCTAGTTCTAGGTTGTTTGTCTGGTAAGCAACTTTCACAAACATATTGATTAGCTTTAGTAACAACATTCATATTCATGTCCTTGACCATTTTGTTATGATGCATATACAAGATTGAACGCATGTGTAGATGTCCTAATCTCTGATGCCATAAATTAGCATCTGAACAACTCACATAAAGTGCAACATCGTGACTCAGTATGTACAAGTTTCCTTTTCTGTAAGCAGAGAGGATTTTCTTTGAATTCTCATCTAAAACAGTACATTGCCTAGCAGTAAACAAAGCTCTATAGCCTTGATTAGTGATCTTGCTAATAGACAATAAGTTCTTTGTTAATTTGGGTACATAAAGTACACCATTAAGCTGCCTAGTGATGCCATCAGAGAATTGTAGTCGAATAGAGCCTTGGCCTTTGACTTGAAGTGAATTGGGGTCACCAAAGATGTACTTTGAGCTATGAGTGTAGAGAAGAGGTCTTTACATGGCGTCATGCGTTGAGAGGCACCTGAATCGAGATACCATTGATGGACATCTAGACTCGGTTGATCTTGTACCATCAGCGCTCTCTCATCTGCATGACTCTAGGATCTAGGCTAGGGTTTCATTTTAGGGCAAGAAAGTTGAGTCTTCTTCCTTATTACATGCTGGATTTTCACCTAACTTAGCAAAGGAGGTGAGTTTTGCTATGTATTCCATCTCTCTGTAATGAGGAGATAGATTATTTTTGGGAGACATTGGCAATCTCGAGTTTGAGTACATTGATATTGTGAACCAAATGAAACCATTACTTCAAGCACTTCAATATTTGTTGTAAATCCATACTGGAGCCTTCTCTTCACATGTGTGGACTTGGATTTGGGTCTTTGATCTTGTTTATTGATTATCAATATTTGTTATGTGTCAAATCGTCAATCTAGATCAAGATTTGTTGTCTAGTTTTTTGATGCATTGTTAAGCAAGCACATAATCTCTCGTGGATCTTCTAAGGTCCATTTTTGGTCTCCAAAGTACCGTATACTTTCACATTAGGCTAAAAGCATGGTTTGGTGGTACAACATGTACTTTCAAGGACAGTACCTTTTTTGGGTAGAAATGCACTTTTGTATTATTATACACTATTTTCAACTAATACCTTTAACTTGCAATAAATTTTTAACCGTAACTCGGAAGTATGTCATATAACATATCATTGAAAAGCACTTCTCAAGCACTTTCTAATGCAACAAACTTCACTAAATTGGACTTACCACTCAAACATTATGACATTTTTAATGTGATTCAAAAATTTATGATTAATAAAATCTCATACATTTGATGTGCCATAAGTTTTTAACATTAGCTTGAAAGTATGTCATGTAACATATCATTGGAAAGCGCTCATCAAGCGCATTCTAACGCACCAAACTCCGCTAAAATTAACTTACCACTAAAAAGTTATGTCACTTTTAATGTGGACTCAAAACAATTATGAGTAATAAAATTTCCAAACAGTGAAAGTACTCCAAAAGGTACAATGAAAAATGGATTCTTTTTTTGTACCACAAAACCATGCTTTTAGCCATTAATAAGGGGCTAGGGATATAGAGTTAAACTGAGGTTAGTGGGTGGGTTGGATTTTAAAATTTTTATTTTAGTCACTGAATGTGCCATGTCATATGGATCATTCCATCTCAATTGTCACTATGTTGAAAAAGGAAAACAAGTTGAGCATGGTAATATTTCTCGCTCACTTCTTTCTTTTGATAAGCCTTCCAATGTTCAAGATGCTTTGAAATTAGAAGTATGGCATGAGTCAATGATCTTGGAGTATGATGCTTTAATCTCTAATCATAAATGGGAATTGATTGATCTACCACCTAACAAGAATGCAATAGGATGCAAATGGGTGTTTAGGATCAAGTAAAATCAAGATGGTTCCATCAACAAATACAAAACAAGGGTTATGCTCAAATCAAAAGGTTAGATAATGAGGAACTACTTGCATCCATTGCAAAGATGACAACCATTCGAATCTTAGTTGCATTGGAATCTAGAATGACATGTTTCAAATGGATTTCAAAAATGTATTTCTTAATGGCTATCTTGAGGAGGAGATCTATATCTGCCGACCCGAGGGCTTCATCAATGAAGACCAACAAGACAAGGTTTGCTTACTTTTTAGGAGCTTCATGAACTCAAATAAGCTCCAATATCTTGGTGCTCTGAACTCGGCAAAAATAGGCAAGTACACTTGTAAAGGCTTGATTTGGCCAAAAGTAAAAAGTGTTGTAGCTCGAGTTAAGTTAGGCTACTTACCTTTGTCAAGATGAGATTTGGTGAGTGACTCATATCCCTATGTGTTGGCATGAGAATTAGTGACCAATCAAAATGCTAGAATCTATCAAAATGGTCCAATCAAGATTGAGGGCTTCATATGTCACTCCACCAATAGGATTTAGAGGAGGGAAAAAAAGGGGTAAAATCATGTTTCACTCCCCTTCACCCTACATTACTACTTATATGTGACTTAGTTCATTTGTAATTAAGTTTTTTGAGTTATGAGATTTCTACACTATTTTGAGTCAAATCGGTTGTCTCTCTCTACTTGAATTTTCTTGATTGGATTCTCTCTCTACCTGAGAGGAAGGCATTTTCAGACTTATTTTTGTGTTGTACAAGTCTGCACACGTATGAATGTACTTGAATGGATGATTCAGTGCTCAAACACATGTGAGGTATAGCCAAATTTGATGGTTTGGTTCTCCTCCAAGTTAGATCCAAATTCTTTGCCAGATAGCTTGTTAGAAAGCTACAAAAGTCTAGTTTTTGATGCAATTTGTTTCAAACCATTTGGATGAGCCAATCAAAATCTATAGCCTTTTGAATGAGGGTAGGTAGGTCACTTAGTCCTGTATGGACACTTTTGGTTTGATCCATATCTTGCTTGTTTGATCCAAAAACTTAAAGCTTGCCAATCTTGTCTGTTTGAGATCTAGACAATTTTTTGAGGTCATAGCCACATAGTTTCATGCAATTCAATTTCGTTTGAGTCATTTGTGGATGTTTTTGAATGATTTTGTGTGCTTGAGTCAGGTTGACCCAAACTTTGTCCTTGCTCCGTCGTGGGATGAGAGTTTGATCTAGATTGGTAGAGCTAGTGAGATAGGTCTCACACCAAGTTGCAATATCTCATATTGGAGTTAGTAGTACACCTTTTAAGTATCCATTATTGAGAAAGAAGTAACACCTTTTGATCCATTGCAAGACAATTTCTCAAGGAAGATGAATTCTTTAGGTTCCATTTTGTTGGAGCATGTTGAGAGATTGAACACCTCCAGTTATGCAATTTGGAAGATGAGGATGGAGTCCATTTTGGTGCTCCAAGATGTGATGGAGATTGTGCTAGGACTTGAGGAGGAGCCTCAATTTCTCCAAGAGGTCCAAAAGTACAAGAAGAGAGCAAGGATGGCCCTTCATATCATCAAGATGAATGTTTCTAATGAAGTATTGAGACTAGATTCCTATTTTGTAGGTGATGTGGTGGATAGGAAATTGAGAAGTGCTTATGCTATCTTTCTTGGAGATGGAGTCATTTCATGGCTCTGAAAGAAACAAGACACCATATCTCTCTCTTCCAGTGAAGCCGAGTACAAGACAATTACTACAACAACCAAAGAGATCAAAAGACTTCTTGTGGATCTCAAATGCATCATATTTGAAGACATTCCCATGATTATCTGTGATAATATTTCAGCCCTTGCCTCAAATCCTATCTTTCATGCAAGGATCAAGCATATCGATGTGGCACACCAT
Organism: Diphasiastrum complanatum; assembly: GCA_029204225.1. Classification (NCBI taxonomy): domain Eukaryota; kingdom Viridiplantae; phylum Streptophyta; class Lycopodiopsida; order Lycopodiales; family Lycopodiaceae; genus Diphasiastrum; species Diphasiastrum complanatum. The sequence goes on along the minus strand of MU834116.1, from coordinate 10,456 downwards.
TTTATGAGAAAGAAGGTTTAATCAAACGACATCACCCTGGAGCATGTGGATACCTTATCATGTGTTGCTAATCTTCTTACCAAACCTTTACTTAAAGCTTAATTTTCCTAAGTTTAGATCATCCCTTGGAGTCATCTCTAGATCCATGTTACATAACTAGCCCTCTTTTATAAGTGTGAAAAGTAATAAAAGCTAGCTAGTTATTATTGTTACTAGGTGTCATCATGAGTTTGGACTCATTGATCCTCATCGCATGTAAATTCATGCTTATTAGGCTTGATTAGACTTAGATATTGTTATTAGAACTCAAGCTCCATGAAGAGCCACAATCAATGCAAACATCAATGCCTAGATTTTAGGAGATCTAGAGTGCAAGTGGTGCACCTCTTAATCTATTCCATACATGTGGACCAATCACATTAAAGATGTTGCACCTTGCTAGGGTAGGTCAAAACCCTAAGTTTGGACAACCCTAAAAGTAGGTTATGAGACCACTTTATGTAACTTATTGGAAATCGCATAATGAAAAGATAGTCTTTTTGAAGCATTGGTAGAAACCCGAGAGCTCAAAATCTCTCTCTCTCTCTCTCTCTACCCAATAGTTGGAATTTTTTCTCTCTCCACAAAGCTTTGTAACACTCAATTTTTTCAATCAAATATATAATAATGACTTGTCTTCAATGCTTGATCTCATTTTGTATTCTTATGCTCTCGTCTTGAATCAAAGCTTGTTGGAATGTTCTTTTAAATCCGAGTTTGAGGATCTAGTTTTGATAATGCACAATCATACATGCTTGAAGATCTTCAATGATCTTTTTAGCATCTGTCACACGTGCTAAATTTGACAAGGGTCCCAACTCAACCAAAAAGAATCTAGGAGCACACTAACATTAATGATAGGACCTTAGAATTGGCTAGAAGAGCTTGATATAATTGTGGACAATGTCAAACTCCACCATGTACTCAATATTTGTTTGACTAATAGAAAATTACCCTAAACTATATGTTGTAGGCCATGAACAACTCATTGTAATGTTTTTAATGGGAGAATTTTGTGAAATTTGTCAACTACTTTTCTAGCTGAATTGGCAATATTAGGCCTAATTGGGACCAAACTTGGGTCCAAGCTCATTTGGTCAGTTGTCATACAAATAATGCATTTTAGAGTTACTTGGTAATTTTGGCCAACATGGCTAGGTTTGGCCAAGTGGTGGTAAGTTACGGCAAATGACTCTAGAGAGAAGAGAGAGAGGCATTACTTTCAGTTGTAAATAGTAGTTAGGGTGTGGAAAGGGTAGAACCATAGATCTATGCCACATTTGAAAGCTTTAGAAGCATTATTACTCTCTTATCTTTGATTATGCTCTATATTTGTGTAGAATTTTTGATGTATGTACGCTTATAAGATGTCTATTTTAGTAGTGTATTAAATGCATCCCTATTGTTGTATGACTTGTTTACTATATATTATAGTAGATCCAAACATATTTATTTTGATTTTGTAGCCATTTATAATTGGCAAGTAGCTTTGATCAAACTAGTAAGATTTTGTAAAAATTGCCTAACATAGAAAGATGTCATTGCTACTACATCTATTATTGGTCTAGATCTATATTTAGGATCATTCTTAGATCTTAAGTTTTAACATGGTATCAAAGTAAGGTGGTGGCCAAAATTAGTAATCTTGCCAAAAATAGCAGACATTTTAGGGTGACATTCAATCTAGCACGATTTCGTGCATTTGTGTACATTTGTTTTTGATCAAATCTTGTCTTTGTGTTGTGAGTGGATGTATGTGATAGAAAGCCATTTTCAGGTCTATTGAAGATTAGGGATAGATGTCATGTTTTTTGATGTGATTCATTAAACAAACAGCCTCTATATATTTGTTGAAGAGATTGTGTACATTCAAGCTACATTGTAGTTTTTAAAATCTAATTGACAAATTTTCCTTGTGGATGAGCTACGCTCCCCTTATAGATAAATAGTCTCCTTGTGTTTGAGATTTTTTTTTCTTGTGATGAAAATTTGTTTGTGGATGAGCTTCGCTTCTCTATGGAAGAGATAGGCTCCCTTTAGGGATGAGCATTAAAATTGTCAACTATTTTGCATATAAATTTTCTGTTGATTCAATAGGATTGAAATTTTCTTAGAGATATCAAAAAATCTATATATCATTGATTATTTATCCCATGTGAACTAGAGATTTTTCATTCAGTTGGGAGAATCTAGTTCAAGGATGGACACTTTCATTCAACAATTTATTTCTTGTAAGATTGAATTTCAAATTCTCAAAATTATTAAGACTCAACTTAAAAAAAATTAAATGAGTAAAGTCCTCACTTTCATATATGTCATTAAATTAATACAAGATAATTATTGATTCTAGTCCTTGTGTTAAGAGTTAGAGAACTTCTATGGGATGAATATGTAAGATACCAAGTTTGGCATTTAAATGTTCAATCTTACAAACGTTAGGATCACTAACCCCAAGTCAAAAGCTTATGGATTGCTTAATATCGACAATTTTCCATACAATGATCAACTATGGGACTCTATTGATATAGCAAATATGGAATAGAGTCACATATAGTTGAAACTCAATCCACAATTTGCATGTAAATAAACAACACAATGAGTAGTCACAACCCTACAAGGGCCTAAAAAGGGGGAGGAACAAAGTTTTGAAACCACATAATACGACGACTTTATAGAGAATATCAAATTGTTACATCAAAGCACTAAATAGTTTACTAAAACATGAAAGTGAGTCAAACTCTCAATATCCCAAGCTACCTATAAAATAAGAGTTCACTCAATATAAAACTTTAGTTTTCAATTTGTTTGGTTTAGTTAAGTTCAAGCCTAGATATAACAAGCATGCATGGTGTACATGGATCCATGCACGGCCAAAGAAACACGAAAAGCTTGCCAATTATGGAGCAGCGTATTTTGCACCACCACTGCCATATCAGTGGTGGTGCAGTGCCCATCTAATGGAGATGGGCAATGATAGCACTCTTTTTTCGAAACAATGTTAGGATTGCCCACCCTTAGATCTGTGGTCCACCACCACTGTTGTGGTGGCAGTGGTTGTGTGGAATACACTCTCTCGCCAATTATACCCAAAAACTAAATGATTGACATGAGTAGAGCTCTTTTAAGAAGTGGTCAAATATTAAAAATTTGGCCACTTCAAATACCATAAGTAAGGTTAAATATTAATAACGCCAAGATAACTCACATGATAATCTGCTAATGGTGTACTTGGACAACTATACCAAAAGCTCATCAACTATACCAAAAAAACTTCAATGAACTATACAAGTTAAGAGCTTTCTAGGAGCTTTCTAGAAAAGGCCAGCTCATCTACATTTGACCAAATATAATAGTATGAATAGAATTTGTTTAAAAATTTTCATATTGTAGACTTTATACTTTTAGACTTCTTTCTTTTAGTCATGTTCAAACCCAACGTAATGCTCAGTGCTCAGAGTTGGTGTGTATTCTGGCAACACCTCTTCCCACATAATTGTCAAGCATACAGTTCCAAATGACACAATTTGCAGAATGCCTACTGTGACAGCTATATTACTAGGCATGGATCTGACAACTAGCTTAGCAATGCATTCTGTAGGAATCTCATCCTTCCCATGCACCCTTCTCACTGAGCATTACGAGGGGAAGGCCCGGGCCCTCCCATCATGGAAGGCCCTCGGGCAGGACCTCCTCTCCCCCCCCCCCCCCCCACAAAAAGCACATGGATGGCACACATACCAAAGCTTGTGTAACTATACTATAAAACATTACAAATCTAAAATCGACCTAGAATTGGTGCATGGATTCCTAACATTAAGCAAATACTGAATTTCATAATGAGAAAACCAATTTGACAAAATTACTACGTGAAATGACTAGTCTACCAGAGATAAAAGTGACGGAATGAGCTCCCTCTCGTCTTGAGAGGTCAAGGACCTACGGAAAGCGTTCCCTATCTTCTTCAGATGTCAAGGACCTATGGAATGCTCTTAAGAGGTAGAGCTCGGCGGAGAACAGACACTCCAACTTAAGATTTACTACCCCTAGGCAAAAACACAGGGTATTTGTGCTCTAAGATATCAAATTAGGAACAAAGAAGTCACAAGCGGAAAAAACTACGTCTCTTATCTGATGCAGTAAGATGGGAGAAGTAACCATGGAATAAGATTTCATGACAAAGTGTTGATACACGTTGAAAAAACAAAACTTCAAAACGTAGAAACTTCAGATTGGATTCTATTACGAGTTGATCAATCTCTCATACGCGCTTCGGAAATTCAGATTTAAATTTTGCCTTTGAACATTGAATTGCCCTGACAAAAGACCACTCTCATGAGCAAAACTGATAGGTTACCTCAGTTGATTGAGGTGTCATCTTTCAGCCGAAAATAGAAGCGCTTATAACATCATGTTTTGTAAAGCAGCGGCGGTCAATAAGAAAATCAGGTTTGAGAGAAAAGATGGCAGATCTGTTCTGTGCTCAGACGATTGATACGATAAGGAGTGTATATAGAAACCTGAACGTCTTCAAGTGCACAAATCAGAACTTAGTGTGTCCTGCTGCTGCTGAAAAGACATCACCAAATATTTTATCGTGACAAAATGCCTGCTGGAGAATTGAAAGCCAATGGTGGCGGAATACAATCTGACTTAAGAAAAGCTATGAAGGCAACTGCAAACTTGTTCCTCAAATTTCTTAGCGACGGAAACAGGATGTCTTTTGTTCTCTTCTCTGCGAGAACAATATTAAGGACAAGCACCTTCGGAATATGTTGATTGGTAAACGTTTCCTATGCACATTCCTTAGACTGCACATAAATCAACGAAGTGGTTTGATTTCTGCGAAATTGGGGGTTCTGCATGATCCATGATCCTAGCCACGAACAAAGCTTAGATGGCTCAATTTACGCTACCAGCGCAGTACAACTGTCCTACGGAAGCTTATTAAGGAGATAAGGAAAAAATGATATGATTCTTATAAGAGATTTGTCCACGCTGGTGAGGGGAATGAAATAAAGACGGTTCTGCTGGCTTGACTCGAGGCACGAAAACTAAGATGATCACAAACCAAAATAAATAGTTAAGATTTAATTTCTCCGCGAATCTAGATAACTAGCGAATACATTTCGTCTAAGTTCGAAACATTGTAACGTCGTTCCTTGTAGACAATAAACGCTTAAGGCAGAACAGAATCAGTAAATCCAGTTTTCCAGCTTTGCTTAATACAGTCCTCTGAGAGTTTTCTTAGAGAAGCTCAACTGTACGTCGATTTGACCGTCTAACAAAGAATAAAATGAAGCCGTCTGATAACCAGCTAATTTGCATAGATCTATCTATAAGTCCTTAATCCAGTTGATTGTAATAGTGCGTGATTTTCTCGAAACCGCACGCCTGGAAATCCCAAAGTTTAAATTCACTGATCTGAGCTTGTCTATCCACAAAATGATTCCACTATTATCGTCAAGAGAAAAATTTAGTGACTTACGGAGCTGATCTGCATCTTCTGTACATTCGTTTCCAAAACCCAATATATTGCATATCGGCATCTGATCTAACATTTCTCCTTATCAAGATGTCTGTTAGTTTGCAAGAACAGAACAGAATATAACTCATATGCTTGTGATCCTGAACTGCATGCTGTACTAAATAGCAATATTTGTGAGAAATCTACTTTTAAAAGATCTAGATACTATGGTCAACATCAGTACACAAAAGGCTGGGTAAGTGTCGTGAGAGACTAAAACAGCATGATAAGCATATATACCAAAGTAAAATTCAAACAATAGAGTCGTCCAAGCGATGGATAAAAAAAGGTAACCAAACTTCCTCTAGAGTCTAAAGTGAAACACACAAACCAAATATGGTAAACCTTGAAAATAATAACAGTTTTGAGGTGACAACAGAAATGTGAAACATCTCTCTCTCTCGCTCTCGCTCTCTCTCTCTCTCTCTCTCTCTCTCTCTCCACGGTTAAAATGCTAGTTTGATCGAGTAAACTCGCCTGCTTAAGCTTCCGCCGTCGGCTGATACTAGACATCTCTTCCAAGTAGAAAAAGGTCATACGCTAACAGCTCTCTTCGATCCTCGTACAAGCTTCAAGAACTTGTCGACGGTCTCGAAGTATCCAGCTGCAATTCATGACGTGCTAATAGCCATGAAAGCAAGACTGATGACAAAAGAATAGAGAGCACGCGCTCCGACATGCAGCTGATGCCCGCATGTGGGTGCATGTGCTCTCTATCTTCTGTCAACAGCCCCAGCATCCATGGCTGCAATACATTTTTGTTCTGAGAGCAAGAACCACAAACAAATAACAGTTTTCAATAATGGGACTTCCGGTTTAAGTTGAGGAATGATTGAATGCAAAACACTAGACAATAAGATTACACTGCATTTTTTAAAGCATATAGAATCTGTGCATAAAAAAATATTTTCGTGGATTGAAAAAAAATGCAGCAATCATTGGTTTATTGAGAAGTAAATTATATCACTTGTATGAAAGTCATTAACGATCTAGTGTTTGAGTGTCTGCTGCCCTTGAATCTTGATTTGATGTGTCGAGATTCAGGGAGCCACATACCATATATAATTTCCATATATGGACAATAGTGTTTCTTATCGTAGGAGTCCATCACGACTCCTGAAAGCGGGCCGTTGGCGTCTGCAATCGAATCCTTTTTTCTAAAGCTCAACGCCGGATACAACGAAAATGTCGGAATGAATAAGCAGCGGACACGTTTGACTAAAAAGTCGAACACGAACTCAAATAAGATCAGAAATTTAGGACAATCAGACCTAATGCTCTAGAATTTCATTGCGTGCACGGGAGCCAAGCAGTAAACGTTCTATCATCGGACAACAAAAGCTAATTGGTTCCCGTCTTCTGAATGAAGAGAGTCAATCACGACTGTCGAAAGCGAGTGCTAGCTGGCATCTGGTCTCTCGAATTGCAGATTATTTACGAAAGATGAGGCAAGTTAACGCTAAAAAACACCGTTTAAAAAAAACGATAGCTTCAGAGGCGGAGCTGATTGTGCGAAAAAGACTGAATGAAAATATCACGGCCATTCTGACAACAATAAAGAACTCGGAACACCGTTGTAATTTTCAAATTAGTAAAATGATATTATGAAATCGAACCGAACCAGAAAATAAAAGCAAAAGATAACACAATCAGTCAAGAATCTCAAAATATGGATAGTGGCAGTACGGCCTTTGATTAGCATGATAGGCAGGACTGGCAGCACGAAGAAGCTCCTTGAAAGAGACTGATGAAGTGAAACACCCATTAACTAAGGACTAGTTAGTAGTGATCCCTGAAGAGCAGTATTGGTGCAAAATTTAAAAAAATCCTGGTTGAAATTTCTTATTGATTTTGGTACAAGACCGAAAAATTACATTTTGCTAGCTAGCAGCCAGAGATAGCTTGCCACACATGTCTGAAGAGATTGAGATTTACTTCCAAGCATGGCTTCTGCTTGCAACAAGGATGGAGTTTGCATGCTGCAGCCTGCGATGCCCTTATTAGAATGAAGAAAGACAAAACAATTCACTAAATGCAAAATGAAGGCCAGTTTAATAAAGTGTTCTTCAATTTTCAAAGGCAAATGAACAACTAAACCTTGATTCAAAAGTCAGTAAACTTGAAAACTCTTTTTGACATAATGTTGCAAGGGGTTTTTGCAGGTTAAGATCCATGACACTTTTTATTTAACAGGCAAGATATGAACAGCATATCAAGTTGAAGCTCATATAAAACTTATACCCTTCATTTGGTTGGAAGTAATCCCTTCAAATTTCAAGCCTGACTCCAACAACGAACGGTCAAATGAGACCCTCTCTCGCTCACAGACGCCTGCCCACCAGTGCAAGATCCAACTTCCACTCAGGTCAGAAACCGTACTCGGCGCTCCAGAACTGCATCTCCCGCCATTCTCATCCCATGATCAAAATTCAGAGATCTACAGATTACAAGCCTCAAGGAAAAATTCCATTCAAAAGATCAACGTGTGAAGCTCATGGGTCAACACGATTCACTACCGTATCTGTAGAAGCAGAAACTCGAAACGACTCCAAAGCATAACTGATTTTAGATAGTTCAGAAAGCAAACCCCACCGTCAAAGTCCTTCAACGGAAATCCAACAACGTTTATGCAGCTTTGGCCATAGTGTTCTCTCACTTTTACACACAAGTGCTGGCAAATCCCTTTCTAAAAAATGGTGTCCCATTCCTGAATAAATTAGTCTTGGCGTCCTTGTTCTAGGCAACAAGGCAATCAAAGAATGCCATTGAAGTATTGAAGCACATATCATGAAGTGTGATCTGGCCTCTTCTTTTTTCCAATGTCCACAAACAAAATTCCACAACAACATTATGCTTATAAACATATAAAAATTAGAGAGATGTGTCTAAGAAGATGCATAAGTGGGACCGCCTATAAAATCTTAACAATAAAAAGAAATTGATCTACCTTGTCATCTTGCATATAACCCTTCTCAGGAACACAAAGCCTATTTTGTGGACCTAGGGTAATTGCTTGTTAACTTGACGCGTTGAGTTTTAGAAAAGAACTCCAATAAAAAAACTCTATCCAAGGTAGGATTCCGGTCAATCAGTTTGTGACCCTCATTTACCAACCAAGTTATGAAAAAAGGAATGTCCATTTCCCATCCCAAAGTTTTTTAAATGGGTGACAAGTAGTGCTTGCGGAAACCCTTTTTTTTTAACCTAACACAAAACCTATTAAAATTTCTTTTGTAGGTTTTTTAACAACTCATGGGCCAAAAGCCTACCATTCTATATGAAGAAGGCTTAAAAAAAAAAATCTTCCAATAAAACTTTGATAAAAGTTTGGCTCATTGTTTGGTAAAGTCAGCAAGTATAGGAATGGAATCGACATCTTTTTCCAAAAATCGACTGTGTAAAAAAATTATAGGAAATTAACTTTTAGAAAACCGACAACATTTTTTAGATGCAAGCAAACATTTGTTTTATATTCTTAAATGCAAGAAATTTCTAAATTTGCCGGAAGCAAATTGAGATGCAAGATTCAAAAGAGAAGATTTTTGAAAGATCAACTTCTTTTAAAAAACCACAAGAAATTAGGTGATGCAATCATCAATATCAAAATGTTAAATTTTTACATTTTGATTTTAATAATGATGAAGAAATACTTGTATGATTTTTGTATTTTAAAAGAAGTAAAATGAAATGCATTTGTTAACACTTTATTATGGGCCACTTAAATAATGTATTAAAGCCTAGAGCCATAATAGTCATTTCTAAAACCTTAAACCAAAATTTTTTTATATGAAAATAAAAACCTATAATTTAATTTTTGTTAGGCTCATAACCTATAAGTGCTCAAACATGTAGGCTATGAGAATTTATAGATCCTTGGAGAGGTGAACTTTTGTAGTAAATGAAGTGTACAATTTCAAGTCTCAAATTAGTAGGTGATTTAAAAATTTGGTACGCTTTTTTCAATGGATTATAGGTTTTTGGCAAGTGAAAGGCCCAAATAACAAGACTTGTCACTAGTACGAAAGCACTTAATCAACTATTCAATTGAATGTATATACTCTTCGAAAAAGCTAGCAAAATGTCGAAATGGAACAAACATCTTTCTTCAAAAATAGATCTTATAAAAAATCTCCAAATTTTGTGACTTTCAAGAAATTGACAACCTTTTTTAATGTAGGAATCTTTATAAAATTTGGGTTACATAGGTTTATTGAGTAAATAATTTTTTGTTAATAGGTTTATTGAGTAAATAATTTTTTGTTAATGTTACTATGTAGTATTTTGCCAGCAAAAACCCTAAGATGCACGATCTAGAAGCCGAATTTTTTTCAAAAGCTAATAACTTTAAAAAAAATTGCAAGAAATTAGAGGGAAACCCAAAGAGGTTTCCCGAACACTGATACAAAGGACCTTCGTAATAGTGCTCGCAAGAAACAAATTGATTTATTTTAGATTTGTAAATTCTTTTAATGGTTTAAAATTAGTTAGTTTTAGTTATAAATTTTAGGATTTAAGGTTTTATTTTAGCCTTTTATAGGTTTCTTAATAATATTGTGCAATGCTTAGAAAACCATCAAAGTATAAGATTGGAATTGATAAATTTTTTCGAAAATTGGTATCATAAAATGTTTGAAGATCTTTTATACAAGCATATATATATATATATATATATATATATATGTTATGAGAAGTTCTATAAAATGAAGGTTTGTTTTGGATAACTCAAAAGAGGTTTCCGAGCACTTATCTTGTGGGTCTTTCATAAGGTTGGTGCAAGACATTTTTAAGATCCATGCTTCATAATCGATTGGGCCTTGACCAGCGTCTACTTGTAGATACATGATGCGTACCATGGAATGGGTCGGGCAGAGGCCATTTTGCCCGGTAAAGCTT
>MU834115.1:0-49436 GCA_029204225.1 Diphasiastrum complanatum | reverse complement strand
TTGTGCCCTGCCTGATCAGACGGTCGATGACCACCAGGTTGAATGCAAAGTGTGTGGGGGCTGGCTTACGGAGGTCCAAATGGCTGAACACTCAGAACATGGCAAGAACACGCCTTGCGGACGATGGCTCTAACCCATGGAAGTGCACCTATGTCCCCCATCAAAAGGTCTATGCCGTGCGCCGCACAGGGGGTATGGACGATGTGAGGGAACTCGGCCTCTAGCAGGACCCCCATTTGAACACAGTTGGTGGCATTATCCGTCACCACCGTAACGACATGCTGGGGGGCCTATGGATAGCATGGAAGACCTAATGACGTCATACATGAAATCTGCAGTTATGACTCTCCCCCCTTTACTGCAATCATCAGAAACAGGTAAGTCATCTTTCCTTTCCCTTGTACAATTATAAATTAGGCTTTTAGACTTTTTTTCCTTCAGAAGTTAAGGTACCTCTCTTTCAGTTCCGAAAATGACCACTCCTCAGGGACCTGATCAACCCCCGGAGAGAGGCTTCGACGAACTTGAAACAGAAGCCTTGGCTTACAGTAAAGGGAAGGAACCCATGGAATTGGAAGGACAGGAACAGTTCGCCGAAGAACTCGACGAACTGGTTATTAAGGAGCAGTTTCTCCAGTTGGTAATAGAAGTGGATGAACTGAAGTTGGCATTAGCCAATTTCAAGTCCAGTGTGGATGACTCGTTCCCTGAACTCAAGAGCTTGATTTTGAGTTCCGCGAAAGGAAGCCTTCCCTCCACTTCTCAGTTGTCCCCTTCTCCACTTCCATCAGTTTCGGGTAAGACTTTACGGTCTCACCCCAATGTTTTTAAAGATTTAAAGCCTCCTACTTTTAATGGGGAAGAGAAGGATAGAAATGCAGACATTCTACAAACCTTCCTCAACAAATGGAAGAACATTCATGCTCTTAAACAGACCCCTGACCATTTGCAAGCTATTGAGGCCAGTCTTTCCTTAGGGCCTATGGCCTATAAGTGGTGGTTAAATCTCCAGGAGACTGGGCAGACTCCCCGGTCATGGAAGGCCTTTGAAGAAACCTTCCTAAGAGAATTCCTACCTGAAAATGAACTTGATAGAGCCTGGGAAGCCTGGGAAAGAACAGTAATGGAGAAGTTTCTCATCCAATATATCTCGCAGTATCGAGAAGCAATTTTAAAAATTAAAAATATGGATGATTGTTAGAAAATCAGGGGATTTGTTCATGGCCTCAAAGATGAATATAAAGTAGAGGTCCAGAGAAACTCGCCTGCTACCCTTGAGCAAGCTCTCAGATATGCTCAAATCTATAATGATTCAGCGGGTAGGAAGAGGGCGAGACAACAGCCACTTTCTGAGCAGCCTCCTCAAAAAGACTTTCAATTTAAAAAGAAATTTTTAAAAAGAAAGAATCAAGATAAATTCAAAAGTGAAGCTCCTCAGAAACGCCCTTCACTCATACAGCCCTTAAAACCAGATGATTTTGAGAAAGCCAAACAAGAACGTTTGTGCTTTGTGTGTATGGGCAAGGGACACACAGTCAGACAGTGTCCCAAGGGGCCTTTCACTAAAAAAGATAAGAAACAAGTTCATCTTGTTTAGACTGTATATTTCCCCAGTGACTCCGCAGCTTCCGAGATCAAAGTGTATCATGAAGATCATGAACATTGTTGCCAGTTGACCTCTGCAATGCTAGCGAGACCCTTCAGCTTCGGGCCGCATGACCTAGTACGTATGCATGGGAAAGTTGGTAACCAGTCAGTAAGAGTTATGGTTGATGATGGGGCAACCCATAATTTCATCAACTACACCTTGGTTGAAAAGCTTAAACTACCAGAAGTACCTAGTCAGCACAGGTACATAGTTTCATTAGCTAAGGGTGAAGATAAAAAAATATGGGAAACTATGGTAAGTAATTTGAATCTTGGTATTCAGGGGTACCAAGATGAAATAAACTTTCAAATAATGCACCTGGATCACACATATATTGTTCTCGGGAGAGATTGGCTCTACAGTTTAGGACCTTCCCTCCACAAACTATTAGGAGAACACCCTCAGCTTTCAGCATAAAGGCCGAGAGATTCAGTTGCATGGGGAGCATGATGTTCCCAACAGTCCTATGGTCTGCAGTTTAGAGCTCTGTCAGCTAATCGGAGACGAAGACCATCAGGTATTCTTATGTGACTTTCAGTTTATTCTTGAAGTTGCTATTTCCAGTTCTATACAGCAAAAAATCAGTAAATTAGAAACTTTATTGTCTAAGTTCAAAGATGTTTTTCCTGAAGATTTGCCACATGGTTTACCACCTAGCAGAGAGGTAGATCATGTAATAAACCTAGTACCAGGTACAACACCTGTTTCTAAACCTCCGTATCGGGTCAGCCAAACAGAGGATGAAGAAATAACTAGGCAGTTAACAGATTATCTTGGGAAAGGCCAAATTCAGACCAGTAGTTCACCATGGGCCTCACTAGTCCTATTGGTGAAAAAGAAAGAGGGGTCTATGCGTTTTTGCGTAGATTACAGAGCCCTCAATAAAGTCACAATTAAGAATAAGTACCCTATGCCTTGCGTAGACGAGTTGTTTGATCAACTCGACAAGGCTAAATTTTTCAGTAAAATAGACCTCAAATCGGGATATCATCAAGTCCGTATAAAATCGGAAGATGTCTCAAAAACAGCTTTTAGGACTCGTCACGGTCATTATGAGTTTAAGGTGATGCCATTTGGGCTCACAAATGCTCCAGCTACCTTTATGACCTTGATGAACAGTGTCCTCAGACCATACTTGGGTAAGTTTGTAGTCGTATTTTTAGATGACATCCTCGACTACAGCAAAACGAGGAAGGAGCATCTAAAACACCTCAGAAAGATGTTTCGACTGCTCAGAAAGCATAAGCTTTATGGTAAACAATCCAAGTGTGAATTCTTCGTTGAAGAAGTAGCATATTTGGGTCACATTATCTCGTCAGATGGGATTAAAATGGACCCGAATAAGGTTAAAGCCATACTCAGTTGGCTGAGACCTCAGAATATTTTAGAACTTCAGATCTTTCTTGGTTTGGCGGGATATTACAGACGATTTGTCAAGGAATATGCTCAAATAGCAGTTCCCATGACAAATCTTCTTAAGGGGAAGGGAAAGGAGTTCATTTGGGAGTGCGCACAGCAGGAGAGCTTTGATGCTCTCAAAACAGCCTTAGCTACAGCACCAGTTCTAAAAGTCGTCGACCCCAATCAGCCATTTGTCGAAACAGATGCTAGCGACTTTGCAGTTGGTGCTGTGCTAACTCAGAGTGGACGACCAGTTGCGTTCGAGAGTAAAAAACTCGAGCCAGCTTAGACTAGGTACAGTGCCTATGAAAAGGAACTCTTTTCTATAGTCCATGCCCTTAAGACTTGGAGGCATTATTTGTATGGTGCCAACTTTGAGGTCCTGACAGATCATGAGAGTCTCAGATACCTTTGCAATCAACCTGAGCTTAGAGGTCGGAAAGCTCGTTGGGCAGAGTTGATTCAAGAGTTTGACATGTCTATCAGATATAGACGGGGAAAATTCAATACAGTAGCAGATGCCCTTAGCAGAATGCCTATGATAAACGAGCTGAGTTTTACTCAGATTCGTAATGAGTTACTGAAGTCCTTGAGAGGGAAATGCCAGCATGATGCATTCTTCTCTACTATCTGGAACTCAGTCCAGAGCAGTCAGTTATAGACTCCAGAACCAGTTCCCGGGGCTGGTGCCAGTTCATCCAAGAATATGGTAGCTTCCGTTGAGGATGATGATGAGTCCGAGTATACGTCGTCAGATGACGTTGAGGATTCTGAGCCTGTATTACCCAAGCAAACCCTAGTGGTTGAGGGTCAGTTGACTCAAGGATTTAAATGGAAACAGTATTCCATTCAGGATGAGTACTTGCTCTATAGAGATAGAGTATGTGTCCCCAATTCAGAGGATTATAGGCAGCAGGTCCTACAATCCTAGTGCGGGACACCCAGGCATACAGAAGACCTATGAGCTTTTTCGTAGGCAATTTTTCTGGCCCAGTATGAAAAAGGACGTCCACCAGTATGTAACCAGTTGCCAGAAATGTCAAGTAAACAAAGCAGAGCGTTTAAAGGCAGGAGGGTTGTTGCAGCCCTTAGAAATACCAGCTGGTAAATGGGAGAGTATCTCCATGGATTTTATAGTAGGCCTGCCTAAAACCCAAAAGGGTAATGACGCTATATGGGTCACAGTTGACCGTCTAACCAAAATGGCTCATTTTATTCTGACCAAAACAACCGTTAGAGCTCCAGAGTTAGCGAGGTTGTTTGTAGACGGGCTATTTAAATTGTATGGTCTACCGTCCGGCATAGTCAGCGACCGGGATAGTAAGTTTAATGGAAATTTTTGGAGGGCAGTATTCCATCATCTCCATACTAAACTTAATATGAGTACCACCGACCATCCACAGATGGACGGTCAAACAGAGAGGGTAAATCAGGTGCTGGAGGATATGCTTCGTGCATACGTCAGCAAGAAGCAGACTAATTGGGAGGGGTATCTCTCGATATTAGAGTTTGCTTACAACAGCACCGAACATTCAGCTATGGGATACAGCCCATTTATGTTGATGTACGGTTTTCAGCCATGCTCACCCACAACTGTAGGGTTTAAACAAGAAAAAGCTGAAGCAGCTAGAAACTTTTTAGAGGACCTAAACCAGATGATAGAACATGCTAAGCGTAGCATTAGGCAGTCCCAGGATCGAGCCAGGCATTATGCAGATCCACACAGACGGGATGTGCAGTTCTCCACTGGTGAGAAAGTCTACTTGAGAGTTCCAGTCGACTCTAAAACCCTAAAATCAGGAGTGTGTGCTAAGTTGTCTCCAAGGTATTGTGGTCCCTTTACCATCAGTAGGAGACTAGGCGAGGTCACCTATGAACTAGAACTCCCACACAACAGTAAGGTTTTTCCAGTATTTCATGTAAGTCAGTTACGAAATGCCTTAGCCAGATCAGAAAATATGGCAGGGGACAATGTTCTAGTTCTCCCATTGGATCCTCAGCAACCTCCACATGAACCAGAGGAGATTCTTGATAGTAGAGAGACACAGACTCGTCATACTCTATACCGAGAATATCTGGTTAAGTGGAATGATCAGCCTGTTGAGAATGCCACTTGGGAAAGAGGCAGCGTCCTTCAGAAGATTTTTCCAGACCTTGTGTTAGAGGGCCAAGACGGTTCTTAAGGGGGAGGGAGTGTTACGAGCTTGTGACCAGTGCCGAACCCTAGAAAACACAGATAGGTCAGATACCACAGTCAGGGTCGTGTAGGGCAAGACAGTGTGAGTAGTGTGCCCCAGCACGGTCCATAGCCATGGCGGGCCTAACACAGCCTAGGGACCCTGTCAGCAAGATAGGGCTCCCAGTTGGGTCCCGACGTGCAGTCGGCCACGTCAGTGACACGTGGCCGACACTTGGCAGTTGCATGCTACCAGTCCTCACACTGGGTTAGGAGGGGCTTACTCTATATCAGGGAGTAGGCAAGGTTGGGTGGATCAGTTAGTGTTTGCCCTACTGTGGTGTTAGGATCTATTACAGTACCAGTACGGTCCCGCGGTACCGGGATCCGCGGTACCTAGTACCGCGGGACCTATGATATATATATATATATATATATATATATATATATATATATATATATATATATATACTAGTAACGTGTGCCCGTCGTTGATGGGCGATGGCGGCTGATCTAGGTGACGGCCGATGATTTGGATGGCGACTGATGTCGCACATCTTGCATCTCGAATATCTAACATATCTAACACATCTTTGCCATAGTAGGGGTCAAAATTTAACCATGTTTAACAATAGCATCCATCCCTTTCCAAATCCATGCCCACCGACAACGACCTTACTCCACCCACATGCCCTTCGAACACAAACTTATCATCACAATAACTTGATGATAAAGTAAACACAGAGTAGGTGGTGGGGCTACAAAGCTCCGACAAAGATAGAAAGATTCCACACAAAATTGGCTTGCATAACTTGAGTCTGGACGAAGATCTCATATGGAAATTGCATGGTTTTGTGTGACATAAGTCCTCCACAGTAGGAACTTCGATAAGATGTATTAGCAGAATCCAAGAAACAATTGTCATCTAAGTTAATATTCAACATCAAAATTAAAAATCACCATAGAACACAGTGATCAAAATATGCTTAAGAAACCTGCAACAACAATGATTTAACAGTTTTCTGATAGGAGGTGATAAGAAATCTTACCCGAGGCAACTCGGCCACCTCATCCTTGTATAACTTTCAAGCCGTTTCATGTGTGCAGACTTCTCATCAAAGTAGAGTGGACTTTGAAGCATTATAAGGGCCTCAATGACTGCAATGTCAACAAATATTCAAGCTCTTCTACAAGCACCATCATATGAAGCTATCCGCTAGACATGACTCTTGTTCAAAAGACACTTGAAGTAACAACTATAAATGAGAAAAAAATCACATATATGTGAAAAAAAACACAATAAAACATGGGCTCGCCTTAGCCATCATAATATGCACATGACTTTTTTGCTCCTTGTTTGGATCGTTTATGTGCACATATTGCTATACGACCCCACATTTCAACTTATTAGATGCTGTCAAAAATGATTCATGTAGGACCTAAACATTGTATCACTCTACATTCATAAACCCTAAACTATGCAATGTATTTTGGTCAAGATAACAAACAACTCACCAACATTGCTGGCATAAGTGTGTTTATGAAGGGTGTGTGTGTGTGTGTGTGTGTGTGTGTGTGTGTATGCGTGTGTTTACGGAGTGTGTGTGTGTGTGTTTGGGCTGAGCTTTGACGTCAGCAAAGCCCAAGGTGATGACCTGAGCTCTAAGTTCAACAAAGCCCTGGCTTGATCAGTCCATGAGCTCGAAAGTGTGTGTGTGCTTTAACCAGTAATTAATCATTATGGTTAGGCTTTAGGCATTAGGCATTAGGGTTAGGCTTTATACATTATCATTAGGGTTAGGCTTAAAGCATTAGGCATTAGACTTCGGGCTTTGGGCTTTAGGCCTTAGGCATTAGGCGCTAGGTTGTAGCTTTAGGTTTTAGGCTTAGGCTGTGTGTGTGTGTGTGTGTGTGTGTGTGTGTGTGTGTGTGTGTGTGTGTGTGTGTGTGTGTGTTAGGGTTTAGGTGTGCGTGTGTTAGGCTTTAGACATTAATCATTAGGGTTAGGCTTTAGGCATTAATCATTAGGGTTCATACCATACTGTACAGCAGGGTCGTACTGTATTGTATAGATGGGCCGTACATCAAAACTATACCGTACCATACCGGGTTTTAGGACATGTTGTACCATACAACAGTTTTGTACCGTACTGTACAGCTGTACTGTAGGTGTTGTACGACAGCTGTTGTGCGGGAGGTCCACCCAACAGGTGTTGTAAAGTAGGTTGGTACAATATGGAGATACAACACAATGTCCTACAATATAGCACACTTGACAGGCAATTTGGACCCAGGTCCATAAACCTTAAACCCCTCTATTACAACCTGATAAGATATAGGCCATTGGGCATGTAAAGTTTGAACTCTGATCACCGAGTCCTGACTGACTCACTGAGGCTTAAATAGTGAATGAATCGGTGCTTTCTGAGCCATCTACAGCCTGACCTATGTACTCTAAACCCTAAATCCCCTTGGATTTACTTCTTAGTGTCGTTACAATTCAATAGTTGTTTAGTTTGATTATTCGTTGATCATTTTCTAAGTTGAGTTCTATGGCCTACCATTTTGAGAAGGGTCAAAACAGACTTGTAGTCAAGAATGGCCAAGATTTTAAAAAGGCCAAGCTCATAGACTTAACGGCATTTTAGATCTAATTCACTGTGATCTTTGTGGCCCAATGTAGACCCCATCATGCAATGGATCAATGTACTTCATTACATAAATCGATAATCATTAATGATTAAGTATTGTCAAATTCATCAAGAAAAAATCAGAAGGATGTGTATGTTTTCAACAATTCAAACGATAATCTGAAACTCAGATAGGAAGGGAGATCAAAGCTCTATGCACAAGTGGAGGGGGAGAGTTCATTTCCACTGCTATGAATAACTTCTAAGTTAATCTTGGATTCAGAGACAAGAGTCTTCGAGCTACAGTCCTTAGCAGAATGAAGTAGCCGAAAGAAAGAATTGGACTGTTGTCGAGTCCACAAGATCCATGTTAATTGCTGTTAATCTTCCAAACAAAAGTCTGGGCAAAAGCAATCGCAACAACTTGCCAGAATAAAAATTTAAATCCAGATTTAATTTGTTTTAGACAATCTAGATTAGAATAAGAGCCTAAGAGGTCTTAGAACCTGGGAAGTGATAAAGATAGACTGCACAATGCACATTAAGATTGTTCAATCATAATCAAGGCTGTATTTTTCTTTCTAAGAATGGTGGATTCCACATAGGGCTTCAATATCACTACATCATAAATTTTGTTCAGACTGGTGTAGTATCATTGCACTACACTTCTGCCTAGCCAAAACAATGATTACAAATCTATTAACTAAGGCATTGAATAAAGAGAGACTGATAGCATTAAGAAAGTCAAAACATGGAGACAAAACATGCTTACTCTAAATGCTGACCTCGAAGATTGTTCAATTTTAATCAAGGTTGTATTTTTCTTTCTAAGAATGGTGGATTCCACATAGCATGTATTACTATTGGGGCATTGCTTGCAGTCGTTGAATTTGTAATATCTTCTTACCATTGACATGGATCAAACTTTGACATATAAATGTGGATGGCAAATATCAAGTTTTTAACCTAGAAGGGACTAAAGAGACTAACTGGACAAATGGCAGATAACAAAAACTAAAACTCTAAAATATTCCAATACCTCGAGACTCAGAGAAAAAAAATTGCAGTCAATTCCAAGCAGAACTTAATATGATAAATTTCCAAACCTATGCGCTTGAAATCTGGAAGAAACCTCAATAACAAACTCAAAAAGCATCCAGCAGACCCAAAAAGTTTCCAACACAAATTGGCATGTCATGAATCAAGTATCGTATGCTTACCGTGGACAAAGAAAAGAAAGAACGATGCATCTTATATGGAAGAGGGGCAACGTTGAGACAAAATTACAAATGAAAATTGCAATTTGCTAGTCTATCGTGCAATCTAGCGTGTGGCTGGAGGTAAGCAGGTGGGTGACAGTAGTACCTTAGTAACAATGATTCTTGTACAATAAATTGTGAGCAGTTACCAAAGAGAAGTATTGCAACATAACGTGGCTCTACATTTAGCTGAACTTGAAACTGAAGCCACAAAAGTCATTCTAAATAGGTACGTTAAAACTAATAGGTTTGACAGTAAGAAGTTCCCAACTTGAAATGCAAAGCAAACTTCATTGTTAGAAGAATGAGTACTTTTTGATGCCGCAATATTTGACATTCTTGTACATTTGCATGTGCTACATTTTCACCATTATCCACATGAGTAAATTGCCTAAGCCATTCTCGATTGTCCATCATTTGTTGTGTTGCCCCTAAGTTGATGAACCACCTATTTTCATTGGCCTTTGAAGCCAATGCAGTGACAAACACGTGATTGACCACCGATTTTTTCTTCAACAAGGTTTCTATGTTGCAATAGTTTGCCTTCCTTGATATCCATCTTCTTCTTTTGATATTCCAACGCCGCTTATTATGATAGTAAAAGCATGTGAAATCTTCTTCTCCTTGTTTGGTGTTCGACTTTCATCATCACCTTTCCATAGCATCTCCTTGGAATTTTTGTCTTTCTTGCTCTTTTGAAGATAAGACCTAATCAGCTGATGATCCAAAGCAAGGTTTCACTACCTCCCGCCTTTGTCATCCTAAGCTTGCCTTGACGTGACAACTTGGCTAACATGATCTATCATGTGATCTTTGACTGAAAGATCTATCATGAAAATGCCCTTTGTGCACGTCTATCAAATGTCCTTCGACCTGCATCCTTTGTGTTTGGGCATTATTCGCCACAAGTCACAACCCCTTCTCTTGTATGTATTTTTCACTTCAAATTTCAAATCACACGGTTAGATACTCCATCTAACTTGCTTGCTTCACCAAGAATATCTATAGGGTAGAGACTAGCTAGAGTATGCAATACTATGCATTATGATATCTACAATGTCATTTTTTGTATGTTCTATGTTAGTATTCATAGAATATACAAAAGTTTTAGTATTACGTATGTGTTATCAATATAAAGTCAAGTTCAAACCATAGATGCTTGCCATGTTCCGGAATGCGTCCTGGAACAGGTTCCGAGATTTTGGTCCAGAATGTGATCCCGAAACGATTTTTTTTTTTGCAATATGTTATTTAAAAAACAGGTTTTCTGATGGGGGATTTGATGGTAATTTTTTGCAAATTTTTTAATGTATTGTAGGAGCCTACAAATCCCTGATAATATGTAGGTATTGCTGATTCAGTGAGTCATGACGAATTGATTCATTGATTCACTGATTTAGGGTTTAGGTTCTGTGCTCATCACACTGTCATGACCATGTTATGTGGAGGCCTCGTCGGAGCTGTGGATATCTAGACCCAGAATGCCCTATGCATCATACAAGTAGTATTGCTGATGCACTGGTTAGACATGCATTGATTGGAAACCATACTTTTGCCCTCCACAACATACAGATCAGCTTTATAGCATCTTTTAACACCTAGCATTTAATCGAGTATAGAGATCACTTTATGAAACTCCTCCCAACCAAGCAGGGTTCCAGATCACAACAAAATCAAGTCATAGTCATCTGTTCTCACTTACCTGATTTTGCCCAACAACAATCATGATCACTTACACTTGGTACTCTAGAGTCTGTAGATACTAATAACGTCCTAGATGGTGCCCATGGCTTGCTGCTACTGATTAGTCCTTACCAGTCATTTCCCTTGGCCACTTGGCCCCTATTTCACACGAGTGACAACACGACCTCTAATATTCTGGTAGCTTACCAGAGCCACAGTTGTCTTTATGAACATTTCAGATCACTTGGCCCTATTATGTCTGGTCTATTCCAAGACATGTCAGAACATTACTAGGGTTTAGGGTTAACACCAGTTAGTTTAATTAAATCAGTTAGTTTGATTAACCCTAGTTTGCTCTCTCTCTCTCTCTCTCTCTCTCTCTCTCTCTCTCTCTGCTGCCGCCCTCCTCCATCGCCTTCCATGGTGATCTTTCCCCATCGCTCTCCCGCTCCCCCTCCACCACCGCCCTCCTCCATGGCCAGCAAAACCAAGGGGAGCCCTTGCTCCCCCAACACCCCCCCCATCTCCTCCTACCCCATCCTCCGCCCCACCTGCTGCCGCCCTCCACCCTCCCTCCGCCCCACCTGCTGCCGCTCTCCACCCTCCTCCCGCCCCACCTGCTGCCTCCCCTGCTGCCTCCGCCCCACCTGCTACCTCCGCACTTGCTGCCTCCTCTGCCCCACCTGCTGCCGCCCCCAATTCTACCTCCGCCCCTGCTGCTATGCAACAGGAACAGGCCCCTCCCCCTACTGCTGCGCAGCAACAAACACTCCCCCCCCCACCCTTCTCCTTGCCTCCCACTCCGGCCCTCCTCCATCTCCTATCCCCTCCACTCCCATCCCTGCCACCGTTGCCCCGGACACCCCCTTTCTATCTCACGCAGACTACACCATCTGCAAATCCTTTGAAAATTTTCTAGCCTACCAATTGAAAGAGCTGAAAGCAGATGTACAAGCCTTGAAACTGGAAATCATACATCTACGCACAAAGAACCAACAACTTCGGACAACAACTTCGGACAGAAATGGATAACAAGTATGCTTCCCAGCCGCAAGTAGAGACAATGACGAAGTTACAAGATCTGGAACAGCAGCTGAGCCAACACAAAGAATCGACCAGAACATGGGCTTCTACCCTCACCAATGGTAAAGGTACCAGCCCACCTTGGACAGCCGATGGCGGAAGTAAGTCTGCCCCTCTTTCATCATTCATTTCCGCTACTCTTACGGAAGAGAAACTTCGAGACTCCATTTGATATAGCATGGCGCACCAAAAAAATTCACCACTACTTTTGGTCCTCCGCTTTACGTCACTTAGGTATCGTAAAGAAACCCTACGGAAAAGAGCCAAGTTGAAAGACACCAAGATCTTCATGGATGATGACCTTATCCATATCTAGGTTGAAGAAAGATGTCAAGCATTCCAAACCGCCAAAGCTACTGGAAGACGAGTGATCTATCGGGATGGAGTTGCTCGGTACCTCGATGGTACTACATTCGGAAACAGCCTATAGGAAATTGGGGTCCCCGGGCATGGGAGCATCCCGGGACCCCCTCCACACCACCTATAGCTTGGAGTATGGAATTGCAATTGCATGCACTCACCATCCACGGCTGGAGATCTTACCGACTTCATCACAGATAGAGATATACTTTTCTTTATGGAGACACGGAGACACACGAGAGCCCAGAGTGAGGACTACCGACATTTGTAGGCTACAGATGGGATTCAGTTTACAGGATAGACGCGATCAACGAGTGACAGAGGTTCAGGCGGAGTGGCATGTCTTTATCGAGAGTCATTACAGTCAGCGATAGAGTTTATCCGACATGATTGACAAGCAGGATACATATGGGTTCACATTACTGGGCGAGCTACTGGTTTGGATAGAGATCTCTTCATTGCCGCCTGCTACTTTCCTCCAGAGTCTTCCTCCTTTGCAGACGGGACCTCAGAGGACGGGATGGGCCCTATCACGAGCTATGGAGAGTACCTTTTATAGTTGGGTGAAGCTCATGAGTTGGCCATTTATAATGGCTTAGCTTGTTGGCGACATTCTGGCAGATTCACTTGCCACCCACAGTGGAGGACACAATGTTGTCGATTATCTCATGGGGTCACCAGTTTTTATCCCACTCCTGTCCGATTTCCAGATTCTTCACACCACCCTATCCGATCATTCCTTCCTATCTTTCAGTATGGGCTCCATCCCGACCTTCCAACCACCCACTATTCCACTCATCTCCTGCGCACCCAAGTACACTTTTGATCGTTCCCACATCCAGACATACCAGGAGGCCGTCAACTCATTTCTTTGTCGTTTTCCACACCACACCGTTAGAAACAAGCTACCTTGCTTACCACGTCACTCCATAATGCTGCATGATCTTCCTTTCCCTCCAAACCACATCGGCGCCCACCCACTTTGTCACACCCCATTCGACCTCCCTGGTTTGACGCCGAATGTCGTTTTCTTCATCTCCAAGTCACCCAAGCTAGACTTCAAAACACACATCTTCTCCCTGCAGCTCGTCGATCTCTCCATCACACCCTCCGCCGGAAGAAACGATTGTATGAAACCCAAAAAGGGAAAAGCCTAGTCGATTCCCATTGTAGTTCCTCCACTGGTGCCTTCTGGAGGCGATTCATTCCACGTACCCCACCTCCTCCCCTCACTGACCTTCATACCTGGACTACATACGCCACTACCTTATATACTGTACCCACAGACACACCCATCTCCATCTCTCGCCGGCTGACTACCTTCACTTTCTTCACCTTGGACATGGTTTTGACGGCCATTAAGAGACTGAAAAACCCGTCGCACCTGTGATATTGATGACCTCGAATCTGAACTTCTAATCCATGCTGCAGACACACTATCACCTACCTAGCAACTTTGCTCAAACGAGCAGTTGTCTCCGCTTCCCTTCCTCTTGGTGTACCAACATCATCCATCCCATTCACAAAACTGGTGACCCCATGGACCCTGGTAACTATCGCACCATTATGGTTGGGCACATCATTGCTAAGTTATACGGCACCATCTCCAATCAGCAGTCAGTTCTGAGGCAGAGTCTAGGAGATTACATGCATTGGGCCAGGCGGGTTTTAGGGCACACTATTCCACTATTAATCATATCTTCACTCTTCGGGCCATTATTGAGGAGGCCAGACACAGGAAAGAGCGGGTCTATCTCCAGCCCTGTTTGGGCTATATATCGATGAGCTTGAGGGAGTCATTGAGGGATGTGGTGGCACAGGTTGCAGACTTGGGAGTATCTTGATTGCTATACTTTTATATGCAGATGACGTGGTTCTCTTATCTTCTACCAGAGAGGGATTACATCGACAGCTCGATAGCCTTCATGCTTTCTGCAGTAGATGGGGATTGGGGGTTAACATATTGAAAACCAAAGTTATGGTTTTCAACACATCGAGAGCTTTTATGCAGCGCCAGGAACTCATCTTCGACATGCAGCCCTTGAAGGTTGTGTCTTCTTACACTTACCTTGGCGTACTCTTTACAGGCCCTATCTTTGGTATGCGACAGGCAGCTTCCGCCAGACTTGAGAAGGGTCACGCCTCCCTTGTCCAGTTAGAGCGTTTCTGTTTCAGACGGTTTATTCGGGATGCCACGAGTAAATGCCAGCTTTTTGATACTCTCGTTACCCCCATAGCCCTATATGCAACAGAGGTATGGTGTACGGGTCTTACATCATCGGATGGGGCCAATATATCACCACTGCAGGTCCTCATATTATCTCGGATGATACGGGCTAAGCCGTCCGTTCCACACCAGATTATACTGACAGAGTTCGCAGTTCCACCCATACAGCTATCCGCCATCTTCCAGCTTATCCTATATATCCAGCGTATCATGATGTTACCCACAGATACATACAGATGGCACTTGCTTCATCACGACACCTTTATGACCAGGGACATCGACTATCATGGTTCTTTCAGGCCTCCCAGCTACTGGACACACTTGGCATATCTATCACAGACCTTCCATCAAGCACCCATGAGTACATCAGGTGCTTTCTTTATAGAGCATATCTAAGACGGACATGGCAGGGACAGCTCAGGGTTAAATCCGACTATTACAAGACACTTTCTGGAGCTAGACACAGTAGGACTTGCAGTTTTGTCACACTACCTCACCTCAGGACTATCTCACGGGCTTCGGTTTTTGTTGGGCCAATTTCGAGTATCTTCACATCAGTTGGCTATTGAGACTGGCCGCTTCCACCCCCCGTGAGGAGCGGATTTGCCAGTTGTGCTCATTAGCTATGGTCGAGTCAGAGGAGCATTTCCTATTCACATGTCCAGTCTACTATGCGATATCATTGCCTTTTTGGTCAGACACCTGTTACACTGCGGTCCATTCTCATACGAGGACCCCCGCTGTGTGGCACTTATGCTACGTGAGATGTCCCTCTTACGACAAGACCTATGTCAGGCAACTCAACATACTTACCCAGACACAGTCCCAGATTACATCCTTCTTCTCACGAAGAAGATCGCGTTCTGATGTAGACATGACTGACAACGATTGCGATGACACTCCCAGACCTAGGACGCAGAGACGACGCACCACCCAGCCTCAGGCGACCATGAGAGTTACACGTCCCACCAGGCCTCCTAGACATAGACGCACTACATATGCTCATACTCATCGACGACACCAACATGTTCCAGTGATTCGCATTACACCCTTCTACAACATCAGCACAATCCTGACTTCTTGACATGGATACATATGATTTTCATGCATAGGCATGCGTTTCATTCATGTATTTATCATAATCTGTACCAGATGTTTTTTCTTTATTACAGCATTGGAGACGCTTTAGACGCTCTCCTGGTTACCACATACTGGATATGTACTTCTTTTGTCTTATATGCCTTTTGGCATGGAAAAGACATTAATAAAGCTTTCTCTCTCTCTCTCTCTCTCTCTCTCTCTCTCTCTCACATACACACACACACACACACACACACACACACACACAGAGGCTTTAATAAAGCATCTCTCTCTCTCTCTCTCTCTCTCTATATATATATATATATATATATATATATATATAATTTGATATATATATATATATATATATATATATATAGATAGATATATATATATATATCATGGTGGCACGTGGTACCGCCATTATACAAGTTCAAAAAGACCACCTTGGAGTTTAAAATTGTGAGTAGCAGTTTTGTTGCAATTGTTTTCCTCAAGCTATGGAATCAAGGATGCACACCAGACAAGCACCTCAAAACACGCAAAATGTTGACCTTTTGTTTGGTTACTCTGCAACTCAACAAACACAACAAAGGCTTTGACATACATATAAAGACTACAAAGCATGGGCAATGATCTCTGTAATGCCAGCTATGAATTTGAAGATTCTGTGTCAAGTCTTTTGAATAATGGTGTTGATTCTCTTTCATAGGCCCAATCAACACCATTTTTTAAAAGGCTTGACACAGAATCTTCAAGTTCATAGCTGGTCTTTGCACACTCTAGCTTCATCTCCAAATGTTTTCAGCAGATAGGCAAGAAAGCTATCAATTAAGTAGCTGGGCCCGCAAACTGCGGTTATGGTGCCACCTTGGGATCCGCGGTTCCAGGGCGGCACCAGCCCTTGGGGCCAATGGGAGTGTAGCATGTGGGGGAGCAACAAATCGGGGCAGGTACAATGTCACATGGGCACTGTGCGGGAGCAGACCACGGGCCCATTCGGAGTGCAGCACATGGGGGAGCAACACATGGGGGCAGGTACAACAACACATGGGCACTACGGGGGAGCAGGCCATGGGGCCAATGGGAGTGCAACACGTGGGGGAGCAACAAATGGGGGCAGGTACAACGACACATGGGGAAACAGGCTGTGGTGTTAATTAGGCACTCACAAGGCCATTGTGAGAGGCATTTTTAGAGGCTATGAGAGAGCCAATAAGAGGCTGTGAGAGAGAGGCTGTTAGAATCCCCATCGTTGTGCCGGTCATTGCTAGAGCACAAACAGGTGACGAACGCTACGTTACCACCCAACCATAGAGGTACTGCCACCTCACCCCCGTGCACTGGAGCTACAGACCACCATCAAGCAAGCTCGGATCTCATGTAAGCCATGGTGTCCCATACCACCATGCCGTACCCTTGACCCTTGCCTACCTACATCCTGAGGCCTAGATTCTCGTCCTGACCTGACCACCAGTGGAAGAGCTCTTCATTCTCCAGGAAGAATGAATACCAAGCTCATGGAGATCCTCCTCTATATACATAGTCCAGGGGGGTCATCTCCCTCCACAGGAGTCACGCATGACCAACGACACGCGACAGTTGTGCACACTGATGTGGGTCCATAATAACGAGTCACCGCGTGCCAATGAGACATTGACACGTGGCACCCAAAAGACCTATAGCTCCAGATCAGCGTTCCGTCCCATTACTGAGACCGTCACCTCAAGTTTCCTGTTGCGTACCCTTATGGGTACGTAACATTCCCTCCCCCTTTAAGAATCTCCTCCTAATGGGAGCAATCCAGGGAAGTTCAGTTTTAAATAGTCCTCTCTCTCCCAAGTGTCCTTGTCATCTGTCTTGCCTTTCCAACGTACGAGAAATTCAGAAACCAAACGGTTTCTTAATTGGTGACGACGAACGTCAACTTTTTCAGGTACATGAGGAACAAAGGTAGACAGATCCTCAAGCTCAATTAGTTTACCTTTCGGAATTAGGAAATCCTTCCTACTAAGTCGTTCCTTTAGACGACTTACATGGAAAACAAGATGAACCCCAACCCCAATCGGAAGATCTAGCTGATAAGCGACCGGGTTGATTTTCTTTACAACCTTATAAGGTCTGCTATATCGAGGAGAGCTTATGGCATTTTCCCGTCCGAAGTACCTTCGAATCCTTAGGAATTTTAAGATACACCCAGGTTTCGACCTCAATATTCTGAGGTGAGCGACCACGGTTAGCATAGAACTGAGCTCTATCCTGAGCGTTTTCATGCTTTCCTTGGCCACTAGCAGCATTTCTTGCATATCTTGCAGGAAATCTACTGCAGCTTGCACCTTGAGACCTTTGAGTCCGACCTAAACTGGAGAATGCGGCTGAAAGCCATACATCAGCATAAAAGGACTGAATCCGGTGGCAGAATGCTTAGCACTATTGTGCATGAACTCAACCAAAGGGAGATACTTTTCCCAATCAGACTGTTGGTGAGAAACATATGCTCTAAGCATATCTTCAAACGTCTAGTTGACACGTTCTGTCTGCCCATCATATTCTGGGTGATCCGAAGAACTAAGACTAAGGGTTGTTTCAAGTTTTTCAAAAACTGCTTGCCAGAACTTGCCAGTGAACTTGGAGTCACGATCACTAACAATATCATTCGACAAACCATACAATCTGAACAACTTTTTAACGAAAAGCTGGGCTAGTTCAGATGCCTTGACAATTAATTTAGTTGGTATAAATTGCGCCATCTCGGTTAGCCTGTCAACCACCACCCAAATGGCATCGTGATCACTCTGGGTTTTAGGGAGTCCAACCACAAAATCCATTGAAATACTTTCCCATTTTTTACCGGGAATTTCCAAGGGATGTAGAAGACCCGCAACTTTGAGTCTTTTGGCTTTGCTTTGTTGGCATTGTTCACAACTTTGAACGTATGCCTCCACATGACCTTTCATGTTAGGCCAGAAGAAATTCTGCCTAACAAGGTCAAGTGTCCTCTGTATGCCTGGGTGACCAGCATAAGGGTTGTCATGACACTGCTGCAGGATTTGGGCCTACAAGTCCTCCCTATCCGGCACACAAACCTTTCCCTTTCAGAAAAGCAGGCCATTCCTTATGGAATAGTCTTCAAGTATCTTATCATTACGGGATATCCAGTCTTAGGAACATCTTCGTTCCTAATCCTTATCTGATGGTAACCTGATCTAAGATCAATCTTGGGAAAATACTTAGCTCCATTGAGACGATCCATAAGATCATCCATCCTAGGTAAGGGATATCTGTTCTTGATGGTTAAATCATTTGACTTTTTAAAGTCACCACACAAACGTGTGCTGCCATCCTTTTTACTAACTAAAAGGATTGGTGCTCCTCAAGGGGACTTACTAGGCCTAATATGGCCCATCCTAAGGAGTTCTTGTAATTGCTTAGAAATTTCATCCTCTTCCTTGACGCTAACCCTGTATGGAAAAAGAGATACAGGTTGGCTTCCAGGAAGCAACTTTATCTGATGGTCAACACTCCTTTGGGGAGGTAGGCCATCAGGGCGTTTATCAGGAAAAACATCGCTATAATCTTGCCTAAGCTTGTTAAATATTATTCCTTCATGTGAGTTAACACTTAAGGGATTATTTACAGGCACATTCAAAGGCAAATGCGATAAATTAATATTTAGACTCTGGACTACATGGTCATCCACATAAATTTCATCTTTCAAAAAACAAAGATAAACTTTATTACCAGAATCTTTCAAATATTCTACAACTTCTAAAGCAAAAACCAAAGGATCAAAAGGCCTATTTACATCGCCTTTTAGCTCAACCAACGAGCCCTTATGCAAAAAGGAAATACGATGAGTAACATAATCCTTTCTTAAAGACTCGTTTTTAAAATAAAACCATTCTTATCCTAAGATTATGTCTACGCTATCCAAATTCATAATATGAAAATCTCGCAGCTCAACATAATCTTGGATCTGAAGCGGCAGCTGAGGAACAAGCTGATCCCAAGCTTGCCGATCTTCTCCCGACGCCATTGTCACCACGTACAAGTGATTACTTGGCGCGATAGCCACCCTAAGCTTTTGCACCAGTATAGCATCTATGAAGTTATGTGTGGAACCATCATCAAACAGAACAGTCACAGCTTGGCGTCCTACGATTTCATTCATACGAATGAGATCGTGGGGGCCAAAAATAGCTATATTAAAACAACAATTCTTGCAACTAGTGCCATCCTTAAAGGATAAATCAACAAAAGAAATATAAGAATTACCTGGCGCTTTAAAAGATTTAGGTTGCCGGCCAGATGCCCCTTCTCCATGCAGGAGAAGCATAACCCGCCGGTTCTTGCCTTGTCGTAGTCTGCGCGATCCAATTTGACACTCTTTTTCCCGCCTTGGGAACCGGTGTCCACCGTCTTGTCTCTGCCCCGCTTCTTGAAAAATTTCTTTTCTTTCTGCTCAGCCTTGGGCAAAGCTTGCTCCTTGCGAGAGGCAAAATGGGCGTCATCGAAGATTTTCGCAAAGCGAACCGCATCTTCGATTATCTGCAGTTTGTTACGCCGCACTTCTAGCTGAAATTCTTTTGGAAGCCCCAAGATAAAATGTAACTTCAACAGGATAGGATCGATTCGCGAGGCGAATCGGGGCAAGATTTCCTGGAATTCCTGGATATAGGCATCTAACGTCCTAGTACCCATTTGCACGGTGGCGAAACACCGCCAATGCTCGGAGTCATCCAACATCGAAAGAAAAGTTGTTTTAAAGGCTTCTTGAAAGGCATCCCATGTAGAAGGGGTAGTAGCCCTCTCCTTCAGATCCTACCACCATGTATACGTCTTTCCGCGTAAGAACATGAGAGCAGAGGCGATCTTTGTACTATCAGGCGCATCGTGCATGGAAAAATGACTATCCCACCGATCTAGCCATGACAATATTACATCGGGAAGCCGGTCTTTCTTTTCACCCGAAAAGAATTCCAGATTAAACATTGGATATACACCAACGGACCGCGAGTGCGTCGAAGAACACCACTCTTGCTCGGCCGTGGCATGTTTGGCCTGCATTTCTAAAATTTGGTTTTGTAGCAGATTTAGGGCCTGTACAAGCTGGTTAGTGTCTACATTAGGAGGAGGAGGTGGTGAAGACGGTCCTTCACCCGAGGGCATAGCAGGGTCCATGGCGCTCTAAGGAAGGAGGCAAAGAAAAAATTGCAAGGGCTTCCGAACAAAAGGACTTAGAGAACTTGAGACCACTACTCAAGGAGACTAAGCCACAATAAGCACCTCAATGATGAAAATGGAGCCTTTACCCCCCATCCCACTTCTTTTCCTTCCAAAAAAGCCTTGCTGGGTGGCGGGCCCTATGGTCGCCACCTAGCAAGCACATGGGCTCCAAAAACAAGTGGCATTCCCTTATGGGGTCCACCTACCCTCAAATCACATGGCCACCACCCTCCCTACGCCACCTTACACAAGGGTCACTTGGGTCACGTCCCCACTCACCTTTTGGGTCACCGCCTTGACCTCATGGCCTTATGGCCCAAAGACACACCTAAATCTCCTCTAAGGCTTGTCCTTAGACTTAGGAGAAGGTGCTGGTACAACCGTACGTTCATGAGGAGGTGGTGGAGGAAAAAACTTCAAATTTCTTCCCCAAAAGTGAAAAGGATGAAGGATTTGCCATTTTTTTGTGTGTGCAGGTGGAAGATTACAAGGAGGTGGATTAAGCCCAAGAAAGAGGCTAAGAAAGGAGCACACAGGTCTGTACTTGCAACAAGTACAGCCTGCAAGTATAGCTGTGTACTTTTCTTTTACTTTTCCCCTTTCCTAAAAATTTTATGAAGCCAAAGTTTGTTTGAAAATTGCTGTAGAAATGTAACTTACAAGGTTTATACTCCAGAACAAAATGGTGTTGCAGATGCAAGAATTACACTATCATGGGTTGTGCTTAGGCAATGATGAAGCACATGAACCTAACCAGTTTCTTTTGGGCGGAAGCTTGTAGTGGGATATTATTCTTACAAAATAGAAGTCCCACTATTGCAGTACCTAATAGAACACGTGAAAAGACATTGAAGAAGATCAAATTGAAGATACATGGATTGCGAGTCTTTGGATATAAGGCTTATGTTCACAATGCACATGCCTAAGGGAGCTAGAGGCAAGCTGGATGTTTGATTAATGAAGTGCATATATATTGGTTATGATGTACAAGTTAAGCTTTGGGTGTTATGATACTATCACACATAAAAATTGCAATAGTAGGGATGTTATATTTGATGAGAGACATAGTTATGGTGAGGTGAATTTGGATAATACAATCAATGCTTCTAGAAATGATGATGTATGAATCGAAAAAGGGTAATGTATTGCATGAAGAAACAATCTCTTAAGACTCCAAGTACATGCAGTCTATGTTCGAAATATATTTCTATGGGAACTATGAGAAAGGAGCATGCAATAGAAAAGAGGAAGGTTTTGGATGTACCTTGCAATACACTTACACCAAGAAGCTTGTCCCTCGAGCCTAATAATTCTACCAATTGGTGGCAAAAATTACCACTTGAGGATATGAGGGTACTGAACACAAAGCACCTGACATGTTTCAAAAAAATCTTGTACTTATGGCGAGCACCATGGAGAATAAAGAACTAACATCTTTTGACAAAGCCAAGGATCCAATGCAAGAAGAGTTAGAGTCATTCGCTAAGCATGAAACTTGGCCTACCAAAAGACAAAATGTCAATTGGAAACAAGTGGGTGTTTAGGATTAAGTACGATGTGGATGGATCCATTGCTTAGCACAAGGCGTGTCTCATTGTCGAAGGGCATGCTCAAATCAAAGCATTGATTGCATGGAAACCTTTGCAACTATTGTAACATGGACAAACTTGAGATAGATCTATGCATTAGCATCTTATTTTGGATGGAAAATTCATCAAATGGATGTGAAATCTGTGTTCTTGAATGGATTCCTATATAAGGATGTCTACATGCTGCAACCTAAAGGTTATGTTATCAAAGGACAAGAGTTAAAAGTACGCAAGCTTTAGAAAGCTGTATATGGACTCAAACAAGCGCCTTAAGCATACAAGCATATAAATGACCACTTCTTATTCAAAGGCTTGGTAAGGACTTCTCTAGATTTCAACCGTTACATTTTATCTTCTGATGAATATATCACTTTGGTGATACTTTACGTGGGGATGATCTAATTATCACGAAAAGCAATCTTGAATTACAAGAATCAATCAGCAAGATTTGTGTACCAATTTTGGAACAAATGGTCTCAATCTTATGAGCTCTTGTCTTGGTGTTGTGAAAAAGTAATGTGATCTTGGTATATCCCCTACTCAGAAAAAGTATATTAACGAGCTTTTGAAGCGCTTTCATATGTTGGATAGCAAGCCTGTTTCAACTCTAATTAAAATTGGTAGGAATTGGTCTTTACATTATGGTATTGAGCCAGCTGATTCTACATGTTTAGACAATTGGTTGGAAGTTTGATTTACCTAACAACTACAAGGCCTAACATAAGCTATGTAGTTGGTTTAGTTAGTCAATTTATGGCTACGCCTACGAAAGATCATTAGAAAGCTGGTAAACACATCTTACGCTATGCCAAAGTTACTATTGACTTTGGATTAGTCTATCAAAGATGCACTTGTATGCATAGTTTGCTTTTATCTAGAGGTTAGGAAGTACAAATGACAAGAAATCTACTACAGAATATCATCTTTCATTTTGCCAATGGTTGTTTTTCTTGCTCTAGTAAGCAACAACAAAATGTTGCATTCCCTACCACTAAGTACAATGTCTTATGTTTGGCTACGCAAGAAGCTATTTGGCTATGTTACATCCTTTTTGAAATTGATTTATCTCAAGAGAAAGCTACTACCATATTATGTGATAGTTCTAGCGAACTTTGCGTTCTAGAACGTGGTGCAACTATGGTTTTCATCTATAGAATTTATTCTTTAAGTACATTGTGGGTGATAAGCTCAAGGATTCAAAATTACCATTCCTTCTCTTTTTGCTTCAATGCAACCTTTTATATTGTGGAAGCTTCATTGGCATCTTTAGGACTGCATGAAGCAAAATATAAACACTACCTTCGGATCAATATTAGTCTATTTTACTGTTGCTATCTTTTGTGGCACATAAATGCAATTGAGAAGGATCTTCAGTTAAAGATGTATGATGTAGGAGCAATGTTTGTATATGTCGATGATATTTGTTGCAAAAGATGTGAAATTCTCATATATTTGAGGAGCAACCAACTTATGAATAAAATAACTGCAATCGAGAAGGATCTTCAGATGTAGGAGCAATGTTTGTATATGTTGGTCATAATCGTGATGATATTTGTTTTAAAAGATGTGAAATTCTCATATGTTTGAGGAGCAACCAAGTTATGAATAAAGAATTATTCGATTCTATGACTTTCTTGCTAAATTTATAATCGTCTCTGTGGTTTCGTTAAGAGTGGCTTCAATTTATTTTCTTAAAGCATGCCATTTTGAAATGGGATTTTTATTCATCTCAGCCAATAATGCATATGCTTTACAAAAAGAGTTGATCCTATTTAAGTGGAGTTTCCATTGATTTTTGGTGTATTTTTTTGATAATGTTCTATACATGCATGCAGTGCGTATTACCTGGTGGGGTGGAGTTTTATCCTGAAGGACGTAATTTAGACGAGGAATCTAGTCAGCCACGGAGTTATCCTATCGTTTTGACGGGTATTGTACATTGTTTGGCTTTTTAACATTTTTGACATGAGAAATTGATATGATTGTGTTCACTAGATTAGGAAGAGCTTTGGTTTGCAAGAATATGTTAATTTATTATTTTCTAGCATTTGCTAACGTTGATTTGTCCTTAGCATAGAGTATCTATATCTTTTGTCAATGTTTAAATTTTAGCATGTGCCATGACCTTCTTGATTGTGTGATGCCTCATTGCTGTTAGGAATTAATGTTTATTTGGTACCCCTTAGTGTGATATTAGCCATGCTGCTATTATAGGGGGCATTACTATTTTTAGTAGGTCGTTTTATATGGGTCAGTACTATTTAGTAAGTCGTTTTTCATTACTCATGCATGTAGGTGGGCGTGCGCACTACCACTAGATTAGAACTTGTTTTACTACTTAGAAATACACCTTGGGTCTTTATTCAATATAGGTAGTAATATTAGCAAATAGCTTTTTGTCTTTTGCTATTTGCTGTATGCTTTTAGCTTTTCACATAGATTAGAGAAGCTATTTATGTAGGCTGGCACCCCACAAAAATTTATTCCAGTGTGTTTGAGCTTTGCTCAATTCTTTTACAATCTATGTTCTCTTTAATCTCTATGCTTGATTTTGTGAGTGCTAGTAGGATTAGTTAAACTCCATCTAGAATTTGTATGACAAATTCTGACATGGTATCCGAGCAGGCTTTTTGGTGAGAGAGAGATTGCTTTTGCAGGGTTGCAAGAATTAGATTGGAGTGGATCGCTGGCTGTAGCTGCGTGTTGGATCGATGGTTGCACGTTCATCACTGTGCTGGTATCAAAGAGATTGTTTCAGACCTGTTCGCTGCCACAAAAATCTGTCTCAGATCTGATCGCTGGTGGAGCTGCAGATCTGAATTTGTCTGACCTGAATCTGATCTGATTGGATCGCTGTACCTACGGACCTGCTGTCTGTTGGATCGTTGCAGGGCCAGAACTCTTTGCATGTCAATCGCTGGCTGCAGGGATTCAGGTTGTTGAAGTGCTGCTGTTTCTGATTACAGATCGCTGAAATCACCTACTTCCAGCACTCTACTTTACTTTCTGCTTGTTGTCCACAACATCACACAGTGTGAGCAAGTTGCTTGATTTACTTGAGATAGTTATTGAGCTACCTGAGCTCGTCATTGTATCCCATAGTGAGTCAGAGTCACATATACAGGTTCCTACTGATGCTGATTCACATATACAGGTAGCGGCTGATATGGTCCTTGATACTGATATAGCATGCTATGATACTATTGTTGATGTCGTTGCATGCTTTGATGGTGCTACCGATGTTGTTGCATGCTATGATATTGTTCCATGCTTTGATACTGATATAGTATGCCTTGCCACTATTGTCGATGTTGTTGCATGCTTTGATATTGTTGTTGAGTAATTTGATGCTACTCATGTTCCTGAGCGCCATGCTATAGATGTTGTCGCCTATGCTCCTTATTTCGATATTATTCATGGGTCTACGGTTGCTCTTTCAGATGCTTTGGCTACTCCTCCAGTAGATATCCATATGGCATATGGTTATACATTTCATGATGGTCCTATTCTATACTCACTAGCTTATTTGCTGATAGCCATCTAGATGAGTACCTTGAGCCCTTTTTTTATTCATTATTGACACTTACACTATACGGTTGGCCTTGGGCCTTATTATTCATTATTTGGACATTTGGACATATTACTGGAAAGTGGGGGCCTTCTTGGAGGGCGCACTATTATCCCTCCCAGTTGGGCCCTAACCACTGAAATCTTCCTTTTAGGTCTTCCTCTAGGCTATAAGTAGGGAATCTATGTCACTTGTTACTCAGCAGATGATATTGATCTCTCTCTCTTTAGTCTCCTTAATCTCTCTCTTTCCTGCTTATGTGATGCTTTCATAGCTTAGCTCTAGATCAATTGTGGCTTCATTCTAACTTCTCCCAACTTCACTGGATAATGGGCAGTAGGTGGGCAGCAGTAGGGCGTTAGTCCTCCTCCAAACGATAGTGATAATCTGCAAAACAAGTGGAGAGAGAGAGAGCTGAAGATCCAACCAAGCTGAAAATGCTGAAGATCCAATCTGAAGATGGGTGCTGGGCAGCAGCTAGTAAGATCCACAAATGTCCTGCAAAATGATGGAAAAACTGCTGAAAATGGTGATGAAGTACGGTGCTGGTCAGCCTCCAAACAATCAGCAAAATGGACAGCAAATCGGTGGAGAAATCCATTGAAGATGGCAAGGTAGTAGGGAGCTGGGCAGCAGCTACTAAAATCCGCACATAACCTAAAAAAAATTGGAGAAAACCGCTGAAAATGGTGATGAAGTACGGCGCTAGACAGCCTCCAATCAATTCACGAATTGGGCAGGAAATCGGTGGAGAGAATCGACGAAAGTGATAAGGTAGTAGGGCGCTGGCCAGCCTCTACCAAATCTAGAAAAACGATGGAAATCTGATGAAAAAATTGACGAAAGTGATGGGTTAGTAGGGTGCTGGACAGCCTCTACTAAACTTGAAAAAGTGGTGCAAAAGAAAGTGCTTTGATACCAAGTTACGAATGAAGCCACAATTGATCTAGAGCTAAGCTATGAAAGCATCACATAAGCAAGACTTAACCCTAGAAAGCAGGAAAGAGAGAGATTAAGGAGACTAAAGAGAGAGATCAATATCATCAGCTGAGTAACAAATGACACAAATTCCCCACTTATAGCCTAGAGGAAGCCGTAAAAGGAAGCTTCCAGTGGTTAGGGCCCAACTGGGAGGGATAATAGTGTGCCCTCCAAGAAGGCCCCCACTCTCCAGTAATATGTCCAAATGTCTAAATAATGAATAATAAGGCCCAAGGCCAACCATATAGTTTAAGTGTCAATAATGAATAAAAAAAGGGCCCAAGGCCTGCTTATGCATAAAGTAAAGTAAATGTAAATGGACGTGGTGAATGTGATGAGCCGAGTCCATAACTGGAGACAACTACACATATGATATAAAGGGAGTTGGAAAAGTACAGGTTCAACTACCTTAAGGGAAGATTGGAGACATAAAGGACGTGCTTTATGTATCAAGAAAAAAAAAAGCTACTCTCAGTTTTAGCTATTGCGAAGCAAGACATGGTGGTGTAGTTTGATGAAGAGTGGTGTTTCACTAAGAGGAAGGATTGTGAAGTAGTAGCTGAGGGCATCTTTGCAAGAAGATTGTACAAACTTCAGGCTCAGGTGGTGGGGCATCATGCAAGCGTTGCAGATATTGGATCAGTGAGTAAGTTATGGCACGAGAGGTTTGGACATCTGAATTACAAAAGTCTGCAAGTCTTGAGGAAATACAACATGGTTACATGTTTACCTCAAGTTGTTTTTGATTACAAGGTTTGTGAAGGCTGTGTCTTAGGCAAGCATCATATGAAGAAATTTTTGTCTAGTACATTCAGGGCGAAAAATGTTCTAGACCTTGTTTATACAGATTTGTGTGGTCCTATGAGAACTCAATCTTATGGGGGAGCAAGTTACTTCATGGTGTTTGTGGATGACTATTCTAGGAAGACGTGGATCTATCTTCTCAAGAATAAGAGTGAAGCATTCATGTATTTACATGGTTTAAGACACAGGTGGAGAAAGAAACTGATAGACAAATAAAGATACTTCGCTTGGAGAAAGGGAGAGAGTATATTTCTACGGAATTTCAGGTGTTTTACAAGGATCATGGTATGAAGAGACAATGTGCAAACATGGACAATGCCTCAACAAAATGGAGTTGCGGAAAGGAAAAACCGGTCTATAGTGGAAACTGCAAGGAGTATCCTCAAGAGTAAGAATCTTCCAAATATGTTTTGGGGTGAAGCAGTTAAGACGATTGTTTATCTTTTGAATCGAAGTCCTACAAAGGTTGTAGAGAATAGAACTTCAGAGGAAGCTTACACAGGTCGGAAAGCAGATGTACGTCATTTGAGAGTGTTTGGTAGTATTGCTTATGCTCACATACCTAAGGATTCTAGGAGCAAATTGGATTCTAAGGCGACCAAGTGTTTATTCCTTGGATATGATAATCAAGAGGAAGGATATAGGTTGTATGACTTGGAGGGTAAGAAAGTCTTTATAAGTAAGAATGTAATCTTTGATGAGGATGGATCTCATAAAGATACAAAGATATCTTATGATAGGAAGCAAGATGGAGGAATTCCTATGTTGAGTGACGAGTCATTATAGGAGCCTGAAGCAGCGTGTACCGCCTACACCAGTCCAAGTACCTAGAGTGACCATTGATGAGAAAGGAAAAAGGAAGGAGAGATCAAGTACATGGGATACTTATTCGCCTCCTACTTCACCAGGTAGGAAGCATCCTAGATCAGATACTAGAAGATTGCCCAGATGGTACTATGAAACTATCAAAGATGGTGTCATTTTGGAACAGGGAGAGTCCAATACACAGGGAACTAGGAGATCTGCTAGACTTGAAAAACATCATGAAGATTAGGATCGACAAGAAATTCGACAAGAGGATCATCATGAGGATGGGGATGTACATTTTGCATATATGGCCACGATATTGGAAATCAAGGATCCATCTACTTTCAAGGAGGCTGAAAAAGAGGACATTTGGAGGAAAGCAATGGATGAGGAGTACGACTCAGTCATGAAGAACAAGACTTGGAGACTCGTTCAGTTATCTACAGTTAAAAAGACCATTGGATGCAAGTGGGTTTATAGAACTAAGTACAAATCAGATGGATCTTTAGATAAACATAAGGCAAGATTGGTGGCAAAAGGTTACGCTTAACAGGAAGGGATTGACTATTAAGAAACTTTTCCACCAGTTGCTAAGTCTACTACAACGAGGATGGTTTTAACATTGGCAGGTCAGTTTGGATGGGATATTCAACAAATGGATGTGAAGAGTGCATTCTTGAATGGATTTCTAGAGGAGGAAGTCTACATGGAGCAGGGAAAGGGATACATATTAGCAGGACATGAAGACAGGGTGTGCAAGTTGGATAAGGCACTATATGGACTTAAGCAGGCACCCAAGGCATGGTACACGACGATTGATACATACTTTGAGGAGCTTGGCTTTCAGAGAAGTAGTTCGGAGCCTACACTTTATGTTTTGATCAGGGATGGTCATTTTGTGGTTGTATTGATGTATGTGGATGACCTTGTTATTACAGGATCAGATCATGGTGTGATTCAAAGTATCAAGAAAGATCTCTCATTGGAGTTTGACATGAAAGATCTTGGTTCACTAGAATATTTTATTGGGATTGAGGTATGGAGAGTAGCACAGAGGCTATTTATTTCTCAATCTAAGTATGCTCATGGACTTCTTGAAAAGTTCAATATGTCAGAATGCAAGCCTATTTGTACACCATATGATAGTGGATGTAAGCTTACTAAAGTTGAGGATCAGGATGTAGATGAGACATTATATAGAAAGCTTGTTGGAAGGTTAATCTATCTAACTACTATGAGACCAAATATTGCTTATGCTGTGAGTATGGTTAGTCAGTATATGGCTAAGCCTAAGTAGATTCATTGGAGAGCTACTAAGCGGATCCTCAAATATATTTAGGGTATGTTGAAGTTTGGTATTCTCTATGGGAGACATTATGATTTGAAGTTATAGGGATATGTGGATGTTGATTGGGCTGGAGATGCGGAAGACTAAAGATCTACTATAGGTTATGTTTTTAGTCTTGGTTTTGGTGCTATCTCTTGGAGTTCAAAGAAGCAGCATATTATTGCATTATCATCTACAGAGGCAGAATGTCGGGCTACTACAATCGCGGCAAGTGAGGCAAGATGGTTACAAAGGATTCTACATGATCTACATATGGTATAGGATACACCTACGGTACTTCAGTCTGATAATCAAAGTTGTATCAAATTGGTGAAGAATCCAGTTTTTCACAGCAGGACAAAGCACATCGAAGTACAACAACACTTCATCATAGAGAAGATTCAGAGTGGTGAAGTGGAGCTTATCTATTGTCCTACAGAAGAGCAAGTTGTGGATATCTTTACCAAAGGACTTGACAAAGAAAAATTTCAGAAGTTTAGAGAACTTCTAGGAGTAATAGATAACAAAGTAAAGATTAAGGGAGAGTTTTAGGAATTAATGTTTATTTGGTACTCCTTAGTGTGGCCAATCCCACACTAAGGAGTGCGTGCTATTATAGGGGCCATTACTATTTAGTAATTCATTTTATAGGGTCATTACTATTTATAGTAAGTCGTTTTTCATTACTCATGCATGTAGGTTTGCACACTACTATTAGATTAGAACTTGTTTTACTACTTAGAAATACATCTTGGGTCTTTACTCAATATAGGTAGTAATATAATATATTAGCAAATAGCTTTTTGTCTTTTGCTATTTGCTTTATGCTTTTAGCTTTGCATGTAAATTAGAGAAACTATATATATAGGCTGTCCGCCCACCACAATTTCATTCCAGTGTGTTTGAGCTTTGCTCAATTTTTTTACAATCTATGATCTCTTTAATCTCTATGCTTAATTTGTGAGTGCTAGTAGGACTAGTTAAACTCCATCTAGAATTTGTATGACAAATTTTGACAATTGCATCCTCCATGTCATGATGTATCTCATAGTTGTTGGCCTTCTCTGTAGTGCCGATGCTTTGAAAGATGTTTAGGATTGTGTGCAGTTCTGCAATAATTAGGATTCAACCTCATGATCTTCTTCTATGCTTCTTGTCAGTATGGGAACAACCAACTATGCACGATGGATATTTGGGTGACTAGGTTTGCAACTTAGTTGTGGAGTGTTGTAGACCTTTTTTGCATTGCGTAAGACGAGCCATGGAAGGAGCTTGAATTTTGTTAAAAAGATCTTTATCAAATCACAATGATGAAAAACATTAACATTGGTACCCCAATGAATTTATTGCAAGAAGCTTCTTTTTTGAAGTTCTTTATGCCAAAAATTCAGAAATTGGTAGTTGACAAACAATTTTCTCTTGAGTCAAAAGGTAAATTCGAAGTACAAGGAAATTTGTTGAGAGTTGGAATTCGACAGCTCAACGTTCACAACATGGTTTGTTGCCTCTAGATGGTTGATTTTGTTTCATTTATTTCATGTGAATTTTTTAGTACTTGCTTCATTAACTACATATCTTCCCATAGTAAAGTAGGTATTCTTTGAACAGCGAAAAAGATGTGAAGACAAGGCTTGTGATTGAATTATTTGAAAATGTCTCTTTTGTTACATTTCGATTGAGCACACATGCTTGACATGAATTTATTGGTTGGAATTTGTATTTCAGAGAATGTTATTGCATAGTCAAGACTAGAACTTAGCTAGAATCGAGGACAAGAAGCAAATGAAACAACTACTCTCCTATGCTT
Source organism: Diphasiastrum complanatum (assembly GCA_029204225.1). Lineage (NCBI taxonomy): Eukaryota > Viridiplantae > Streptophyta > Lycopodiopsida > Lycopodiales > Lycopodiaceae > Diphasiastrum > Diphasiastrum complanatum. Next base: position 17,780 of record MU834115.1, on the reverse strand, counting down.
GCATATGTTGCTCTTTTTCACATGAATGATTATATTTAGGCTTCAAGGTCAAGCATAATTTTTGATGACCTAATGAGACATGCATACCAAAAGAAAAAATAAAGATCTAACTGAAAGGACTCGAAGAACAAACTTACCAACACAAACTCACAACCGCTTTCTTATATATTGTATATTCATGTCCGCCTAAGTGGAATTGAATCGATCTGAGGAAAGGAGACATCAACCAATAGGCATGCTAGTTGCTGACAAGCTTAAAACCATTCGAATGTTCTTAGTCACATCATGATCTAGGAGATTTGCTTGTCAATAGTTGATTAACTTGAAATAGCACCGCAAATAGCACTTTGCGAAACATGACCCACCATCAGAAGTTTCAGGGTACAAACAAGCAAAATATAAGAGCTCGATCCTTGATAAAGCTAATTTGTCTCATTGTGTGCCTTGCAAGACTTATAATAATTCCTTGTATAGGATGTTTGATAATAATTCCTTGTATAGGATGTTTGTTGGCATTCTATGAGATAAGTATGTGATTGCTTACCATTTGATTGTAAATGTTCTACCAATCTCCTTCGTTTTTTAGTGCCAACGCTTGAAACTAATAAGGAGGTTGTATTGATTGTGGCAGATGGAGATGGGTCAAAGATTTATGTCAGTTGTGTTGCTTTTCATGATCCGGTTGATGATGATGTCGCCCAAGCATATCGAATCCCAGCAAATTCATATGTTGACAAATGCATTTGTGTCGTATCTCATTCCCCTAGCTTTCGTGTATATCGAGAAGTATTGGAGGAGTTACACCGTATGTGCTTTTCTACCTCAGGCTGTAGGTATGCCAATCCACTTCAAATCAATGTGCAGTAGTCATTTTATCGAACATTCTAGCTACCCATGGCATTACTGCAACTAGGCCTTGGAGCACATGTAGGTATCGATTCTTCATACTTTTTGGCGTACTCATGTCTCCGTTGTATAAATAGATAATTTAAGAATCATGGAGTCAACTTGTTCAGTTTTCGCCATGTCAAACTTCTTGTTTGACAATATAAACATAATTATCTTGGTGTGATAATCAAAATTTTAACTAGAACTTTGTAGTAGTTGTGTTGAGTTTGATCACTAATTGTAAGTTTCATGGTTTAAATGACAAAATTTCCACTATCAACATTGAAACCACAGTACGCTTGTGAATGAGTTTCGACCCCATGTCAAGATAAAATTTCTTGACAAGTTGGCTTTGAGAATGTACTCTATGAATAGACTAGAACTAGAAAGGCAGTCTAAAACCCTAAGGTACTCTTCATTTTTGATACCCAAGATGAGCAATTTCAGGACTGCAAGTTACTCGTATGGCGAACCATATTTTTTCTTGAATATGAAACACAATGCTAAACTTTGGTTGATTTACTAAAAGAGAATATAAAGAGAGGGAGAGAGACGTATTAACGTCTTAAAGGTACTCAAAGACACATAAGATTGATGGGTATGTTTCAATTGTGCATGAAGTAGGTGCAGCATAAAATGTCTCAAAAGAATCTAGCCAAAAGCAAAGTATCTACTATATCAGCAATGTGCTCTTTGCTATCATAGAAGATGACCCATCTACCAATGTCCTTGGCTTCTTGAAAAGGCATATGTCATTCATCCACTTGTAAATCAGGAGCCCTTTGTCTAAGGAACTACCGACGGTTCTCCATGGGATATGAATTCAATCATTGATGTGGCATTATCTTTTGTTGTCCTCCAAGTTGTCTCCATATCTGAACTTTGGTGGCTAAGAGCGACCTCAAGAAAGTGCTTGGCCTCACTTAGTGCATCTGCATGTTTGGGATGCCATGTACAGAAATTTTACGGGCTTTCCGTTCTCAAAATTTCTCTTCTGAGAGTTTGGCTGAGATCATGTTTGCCATAGGTGTCTTCTTCACGTTAATTATATATTTGTAATTATTTGGCACCCGCCTGTGGTGACCTTTGTGATTTCATTGCAAATGGTTGATATTAGACTTTGAGTTGTGCTTAGCTTTGGCCAGGGTACTGGGTGTCGGATTAGGATTGGCCGGATTGACTTCCTAACAAGTAGTTTGCTAGTCAACATGACGTGTCATTTGCTCATGGGGGCACTTGGTCTAGTTGACGAATGACACTTGTTGGGTCCTCCTACTTGCTTGACTAGTGTTAGGGTATTGTCAAGTTGCTAGTGTCGGCTGTGCATGGAGTTTGCCATGTGGGGACATTAGGAGGGGTCAGGGTTAGGGGGTGCTCGAGGATTGTGGTGGATAAGTGAGCCTATAGAGAGGCAGTCCATTCATTTTCTATGCAACAAAGGCTGGGTGGAGACGTAGCAGCCAGCTCCTATTGTGTTTGTACCTGCATCTATGTCCTTGTAAGGAAGAATAATAAAGAAAAGCCTTTTATATTAGTTGTGCTTTGTAGTCGTGTGTTTTTCAGATTGGCGTCTAACATTTGGTGTTGGAGCATAGGTGGGTGGAGAAGAGGGCTAGTAGTTGCCAAACCATATAGGGCTGAAATCACTGATAGAGGAGACCCAAAAGGTTGTCAAAGATCTGCTGGATTGTGATCAGAGGACTGGCCCAAATTGCAGCCTCCATCACTGAGAATTTATCAGGGTTTATGTTATCTTTGAGGCTGCAGCATCCTGATATTTCATGTCAGAGTTCATTGGTCAGAAACTGACCCAAATTGTTGAATTATTGAGAGTTTATCAGGGTTTATGTTATCCTGCTATGTCCTGCCAGAGTTCGCTAGTCAGATACTGACCTAAATCGCTGAGAAAAATAGCCAATACAAACCTGATTTTAGGGTGGACTCCAGCGCAGGTCTGCAGTGCCTTGGTGTGAGAAATTCAGGGCTTGTAAATCAATCTTTGGGGACAGAATTTCAGATGGTGCTGGCTGTGGCAGCCCATCATCGCCCAATTCCAACTCAGTTTCAGCTTGAGATTTGTGCTCCAATGTGATCAACAAGAGGGCAGAATTTTGTTGCCTTGAATATGGAAGCTTTGGCAGGCATTAGCACAGAAGTACTTTTAGGATTGAAGAGGTGGCTGCCACAGAGGTGATGCTCCAACAAATTCCTCATCATTTGAAGATGGGCAGATCCCCACTGGCACAAGTGCTGGTGAATGGAACCGCTGTGGTAGCCGCAAATCCTCTGTCAAGTTAAAGGGAACTTGATGCGAGCTACCATCTATCAAAGATTTGAGCTGCCGAAGCACACAGGAGCAGTTGCCACGAGAACTACTGATGCTATGAGAATTGGGAGAAGGCATTTCACATGTGTGGCATTATGGAAGAGCCTGAAGGGATAATAGAAGCGACAAATTGCTTGCAAGAATCCGCACAAAGATGGTTCCAAAAAGTAGAAAAGGATGGCAGTTTCAAGCTGAACGACTTGTACGGTCAAAAACTAATGGGTAAAACTGTTGGAAAGCTTCACTACTATCCTAATTAACTTGAGCAAAGTTGCTACAGTCCTAGAATGCCAACATACGGCCAATTCCATGAAGAAACGACCAAAACTGTGTTTTTTGGTCAAAAATGGATGGTTTTTCACATGTTCATCTTGACCCTCTCTGGATCTAGCTGTGACCACACTATCTGGATAAAGCTGCAATAAAGTTGACGCCGAATATAGGTATGAGTCCCATTAGGGAGAGTTGATATAGATATCCCCCATCTGCCAAGAAACTCTGAGACGTCCTCAAACCATGACTACTTAGCCTGCTGACTAGCAATACATCGGGATGAAGTGTAAGCAACAACCGGATATTTGGAAGTATTCATATCAGCCAGCCTATGTAAGAACATGACAATCCGGAATAGCCTCAACAACCATAGGTGGAGATGCAAACTCTGCTTGTATAATGTCATGAGGAACCGAGGCCTTCACATGGATCATCCGGCCAAGCATGAGAATCTCTCATCGAGTGATGTCTCTACACGTACCCGTAGAGAGTCTAGGACACCAAGCCTTCGCAATTCCAGAACGATCAAGGCTTCTGGCAACCCGTTCTCCTGTTTCTAGATTCTTGAAGCTTCTCGTGAGTCGTTAGCAGCTTTGGAAAGAGTAAACAAAAAATAGAATCCTGTGAAAATAAGGAGAAGATGGAAGACAACTAGGGGAAGCAATACCTAGGTTCTACAAGCTTCCCACAGTTCCACGCAGCTCTACAAACACATAGCCACCGGAGAGACAATAATAGAAAAGAGCAAACATTGTGTACTTGGTCATGAGTTTAAAGGGCAATACAAAGTCTCTCCATTTGAACAAGGGCTGTGTGCCCCTTATGCAGGCGAGCTGTGGATGTAGGTCTAAAATAAGCAAAGGACCAGAAAAAAGAACCCAAAGATAAGTGTAAGAGGCAACTGTCTCCAACTGCTGTCCATCATAATAAAAAATATCCTCCTACATATGCTACCTATTGGTGTTGAACACCGTGACCTTAGTCTTAGAGATATTTACCGTCAAACCCCACTTTTGACAAAAACCATGTAAGATTTCAAGGTGTCTCTGAAGGCCTCTGGCTTAGGTAGATAACAAGACAATATCATCAGCATATAAGAGAATAGGTATCCCAATATCTGCAAGAGGAAAACCATCATCACCCTCCTCTTTGATAATCCGCTCGAGATCATCAATGTAGAGAGCAAAAAGAGTAGGAGAAAGGGGGCAACCCTGCTTCACACCAACTATACTGTGAATCGGAGGTGACCATCTTGTCCCATCTCTGAGTATGTTCATTGGATCACCAGCTTTAAGTATAGGATGTAGAAGGTTAGTGCACCTGGCAGTAGGGAAACCAAACATGACATCCTGATTGAAGGTATGCCTGATTGAAGATATGAGAGATGTATGGAGAAACTATATGAGCCACAGGTTTAAGAAAATCAACACTAAATGAGTCAGTATCTTCAGCTTTGTGATTTTGGGCTCGTTTGATAGCATCTTCAATCAAAGAAGGGGTACAACGTAAATTCACTAGGTCTTGATGCGAGAGTAATAGGGGAAGAATCAACAGTATATAGATGTGTAGCTTACTCCACCCAAGACTCGATAGGAGCAGTCGTGAAAGACTTCTTAGAGAAGGTCTTCCAAAAATAAGATGAAGAAGATGAAACAAGAGCATCTATCAGGTTTTGACCACTTTTTTGCAAGTATGTCTGTTTTTTTTCTCACATCTTGCCATTGCGAAAGACCATTCAAGATTGTCAACGGATGTGCCTCATTCAGCTTAAGTAGATGCTCATCGAAAGAAGACACTGGTGTCTCTGCATCCTGTGAAGTCTTGCTTAGTCATTTATCCAACCAAGGGATAAAGCTGGAAGTGATCCTCATTAGCGTGAAACTTAGACTGTCTGGTGGACGTGCAAGCATTAAAATCCCCCTGCTAATAGGATATTCGCCTGTAGAGAGAAACTGGCTATGTCATCTGAGAGAACCTGGAATGGGTCACCACCAAAATCCACAAAAACTGAAGTCTGAGGAGCAATATAGCAAACTGCCAAGAAAACATCCTGAGGAAGCCCCAATGCCTGTCCAAAAAACTGAAACCAAATGTAGCGAGCAAATGAATCCTGCTTAACCATCTTGAAGATTGAGGTACATGCATTCCTGTATAAACTATTAGAAATAAATAACTATGCTAAAGTTAATCCATAGGTTACTTTAACCCAACAGGTCCAGATTTGTGTAACCATGGGTATCTAGTTATTTAGTCCTTGTTAAGTTTGTCTTAACTTCAGTTGGACCCAATTTTGGTCATGTAGTGACTCGTGGGTCCTTAGGGGTCTAATTTTTATCTTGACTTTTGGGGGTGCCCTACATTTAGTAACTGGTTAAGCTTAGGGTTTGTTGGCACTTTGCCACATCCAGGTAGAGTACCTGTATGCTCATTGTGTATACCATTTTTACATTTTCTAAGCATTGCTCTCCATTTTTTTCTGCTTGCATTACTGCTTTCTCTCTCTCCTTGAGGGCGCCTATCCTCTTCCCTCATTTGTCTTGTGGAGATTGTTTTATAGTTAGATCTTGCTGCCTTGGCTCTTGTTTTCCTTCATAAACAAGCCACTCCCCCTGATCCACGTGAAGTCTTCGCCCCATAAACGGGCGAAATATTGAGTACCAAGAATAATCCGTAACACAAGGAAGAGGACGATATTTAGATTTGTGAGTTTCTGCCAATAAAAGAATGTCACATCGGCCAAGAAAATCCCGTAGATCACCTGATGATGATGATGAATGAAACCCATTATAGTTCCAAAAACCTAACCTAAACTTATTCGGGGCTCTCGGGCTGCTCCCATGCCCGGGAGCCTCGAGTCCTTAGCAAGCAGGTCTGTCATAAAATCTTGGTTTCCTGAAGGATTTTTTTTCCTAGCTATCCATTGAGCATGTGTAAGATCATCATCTATAAAAATAAAAGTGCCTTTGAGCGTGCCCCTAACTTTCAAGGCTTCATTACGTTGTTCGACCGAATAGAACTTAATAAACAATACGTTATCATCAAATTTGCCTCTCCATGCAGTATCGAAACCATCAACGGTGTGAGAGTTATTTGTGAGCAAATCTTTAACTTCGGCAATGAGTTACCCCTCTTTCAAAATCCCTCTTACACAAATGTTAAGAGCTTTTTTTGCCCTTCTTTCTTGTTCCAAAAAATAGATTCTCTAATAGATTCAACAATAACATTCTTCACATTTGGTTCAGATTTACCTTCATCAAACAATGAGGCCCATGTTCTTGTCCCTTTTTCCAAACAAGAGAATTTTTACGCCGTTTCTTGAAGCAGGTCTTGTGCACTTTTATCCACCTCCAACTGCCTCTTCAGCTGCAAATTTTCCTTCTGTAAATATTCCATTCCTTGAGCTTGCCATTTTCTGTTTGTAATGAGCTTATTCGTTGCTTAAGCTCACGCAGTTCCTGTTTCAAAAAGCTAAGCTTATAGATAAAAAATCCTTCTATAGCTCTGGAAGGAGTATAGTCATTAGACATAATATCAGAGATAGATGCAGAGAACGGGGTAGGGCTGCCTTGAAAATCAGCAGATATGGCAGAGGCAGAAGTGAAAGCAGCAGGCAGTGCTCCCTACGTGGCAGGCAGTGCTGCCAAATCATCACGAGAAGCAGTATTACCTGTCACAGGTGACAGGAGCGGAGACTGGGGTGGCAGGGGCGGAGATAGGGGTGGCAGGGGCGGAAGCAGAAGGATGTGGGGAGGAGGTGGCAGCTGCGTTGCCTGCCATGTCAGCAGGCAGCGCTGCCTGCCATGCGCTACCACGAGGTCGTGGGGTGTGCGGTGGAGATGTCCGCCTAGGCACCATAGGAGGGAGAGAGAGAGAGAGAGAGAGAGAGAGAGAGAGAGAGAGAGAGAGAGAGAGAAAAGAAAGAAAGAAAGAAAGTTTGATTAATGTCTTTTCCATGCCAAAAGGCATATAAGACTGAAGAGGTAGTACAACAGAGTAGATGGAACTCGGACGGGACAGTGCCGTCAACAGAAAACTAAACTAAAACTAAAACCTAAAACGTAAATAGCTATGTAAAGAAAGCTCATCTCTCACGCAGGAGAGGAAATAAATGGCCGTAGCTCAAAAACATCTCTCACGTAGGAGAGGGAGAAGAATCTGAAATTTTAAGTTCTGCAATTTTAACCAAGACCGGGCGTCCGTCTCGGAAGAGAGTCCGGAAACCTTTGGCCTTAGCATCTGCGATAATATTCTTTCTCTCAGTCCATTGAATGGGCGTCAAGTTTTCATCCATAAAAATAGTAGACCCCAGGCAGCCTCTTTTACGCAAAACCTTTTGACGAAGCAAAGCATCCTTGAATTGCAGAAACACTGTGGTGGGTTGGAGCTTACCCACCCAAGCAACAAATATGACATCCTCTTTGAGATCAAAGGTGGAATGAATAAAAGCATTTGCTTAAGCCACGAGGTCCTTACCCGCAAAAGAAGCTCCCCTAACCTTGACATTGAGGGCCTTGAGATCTCGTTTTTGATGTTCTTGAATAGATTCAGAAATAACCTGCTTAGAACCCTTGAGCACGTCGGCCCAAGAACTTTTCGATTGCTGAAGTTGCTGCTCCAAGGAGTGAACCCGTTCTTGCAGCTGCTTTGCCTTGTCTTCTGAATTTGCATTGCCGCTTCCTTCTTCTTCCTCTTCATCTGATTCTAGTTCATTCTTGAGGTAAGTAACATCAACCTCAAGAATGCCAACTTTGCCCTGTAGGGCCAAGACCGTGTTCTCCAGAGTGGAGATTTGGAATGCTTGTTTTTTGATGATCGCAAGCAAGGATGCATTGTCCTCATGAAGAGAATCAATGATATGGGGAAACTAGATAAAAATTCAGCTGAAAGAGACGGAGACAATGGGGGGGATGAAGACTTAGGGATGAAAGAGGGAGAGGAGGAAGAAAGAGTAGAGGGGGTAGTGGCAATAGGAGAAGAGGTGAAGCTTGCGGGAGTGGAGGGTAGGGGCGAGGGAGAGGAAGCAGGAGAGGGAGGGGGCAAGGTAAAGGAATTTGGAGCTGTAGTAGGGATGGCTGAGAAGACAAAGGGAGAAGGGAGAGGGGTTTTCTTCTTCCCCTTCCGATTAACAGATTGCCAATCAGCCATAATACCAGAGCTAGATACAAGATTAATGAGGGAAAAGAGGTAGAGGAAAGGCAAAAGGACAGGAAAAAGGAAGGGCTAGGACAGGGACAGTTAGTGAGGAGGCAACAGGAGCGGGTCAGGAGGCAAAAGGGAGGGCATGGATAGGGATAGGGACAGGGATAGGGACAGGTAGCGAGGAGAGGCAGGTTAGTAGCGATGGAAGATGGGAGGGGGAGGGCCAGCGATGGTAGGGCAGTGATGGAGGGTAGGCGATGGAGGGCTAGCGATGGAGGACCAGCAACATTAGAGCAGCGAGCAGCAGCAGCAAGGCAGCGATCAGCATCCGCAGCAGGGCGCCATCACTGCAAGGAGCCATCACAGGAGGGAGGAGAGGCGCGCTGCAGGCGCCAGAGAGAGAGAGAGAGAGAGAGAGAGAGAGAGAGAGAGAGAGAGAGAGAGAGAGAGAGAGAGAGAGACTGATATTTTGATCATTTTGAATATTTTGGATCAGCAAGCCGCTTTGGGAGATACTTGCTCATATGGTGAATGCCGTTCCTCTTCCAACTCCAGGCGAGAGCCAAGTCTTATTCTCAGTGGAGAATTATCTTATTTGTGTGGATGTACCTCCAAAAGATGGGCTACCTCATGCTGATGTACTTAGTTTGACCTTTGAATCATATCTTGCTATCTTTGCTTTTCTTCCATTTAGAAGTTGAATGTTTATGTGCAATCGTTAGTTTTCACAATTTGATGGATGTTGTATTTGTCATGTGGCATATTTAGAATCTAGGTGTTGAGAAGTTAATGTGGTCCTTTTAAATAGGACTAGTTTTTACCCAATTCTTTAGTGTACGTTGATTGTGACATGGCTTTTGCTTTTCCAGATGTCTTTTCAGCCACTTATGCAATGCTTAGACATCGACAATGTCATTCGACTATTTATTGCAGTTCTTTTGGAGAGGCGAGTGTTGCTTCGAGCCAACAAGTACATAAACTAGAACCTTTCTTGTCTCTTATGTGTGCACTGGCTTGCATGTATTAATGTATGATAAATAAATAAATAAGTCCAGATGTATTCTTCTTAGCAAAAGGTTTAAAGAACATGAATAGTCCTACTAGTATTTCTAGCATTAGTTACATACTTTAGAAATGCATGTTTATTCTTTTGAGGCTAGATCGTTGCAGCTCCTTAGAAATATTTATAGTTGAGGAAGTCATGGAGTGAATTTATGTGTGCGCTAACTACCATATACCTCACATTTATCTTTTTAGTCTTTTGTTACCAGATACAATATATAAGAGAAGTGATACTGGAAACAAATGTTCAATAGTCAGTCAATTGAAGGAACTTATTGTCAGTTAGTGTGCTATTTGTGTCCAAGAGATATACATGTATAGAAGCATACATAATTCATAAGGTAAACTTTGTAGAAAAATTGTGCATATCATATATAAAGTTGACGTTCTACACTATATAGGGTCTAGTAGGTCCCTCTTTTTTCCTCATGAGCTTTTCTTTAGTTTGGGTTTAAGTTCTGCAATTGCCACTGACGCTACTAGCTTTGCTGGATGCATTCTTTTTCATGTCTAGCTCCTCGTTATCTTCCCGGAACTGCATACCAAGAATAGGTGACCTTATGGTATTTGATCAAGGCTATATGTAAGGAATGGGATGAAAACCATTTGCAATTTAATCACTTTTGCTATTTATGATTTCTTGCCGCCAGATATTCTCTTCTGACAATGGTTGCTGAGGCAGTGTGCCATCTTATTTATCCCATCAAGTGGCAGGTAAGCTATGGATTATGGCTGTTCGTTCTTTCTGGCTATGTGAATTTCAACTGTGATGCTATTCATCTTGAAATGAGCTTAATTTGTGCTTGGAATTGGCTAATTTTTTTCTCACATAAGAAATATATGTGCTGCAGCACGTATACATCCCGGTACTGTTCTTTGGGGGTGTGGATTATGTTGAGGCTCCAACACCTTACTTGATGGGACTTCACTCGGGTGTTGATACTTCCAGCCTTTCTGTGGATGGTGTAAGTTGCTTCCTCTGATTTCCCAGTCTTCTAGGAGGCATTCAAGTGACACTCATAACTATATCTTTGATGAGTTTTTATCCAATAATCTCTGATGCTTTTTATCCTGTAGGTAGTTGTCGTTGACCTTGTGCATAATCTCATAACAACTTCTGAAGATATACCATCATTACCGGAGCTGGAGTTGAAGGAGCTACGATCAGGTCTTCTCCAACTTTTATATCCCAATCTTGCTGATCTGGATTGTCCTCGCAAGAACATTAAGCATTGCTACGACAGTGGAATTCGCCGTTTTAACAAAGTTTGGGGAGAAGAACATGATTGTGATCTAAGGTATACTCCTCAAAATTCATCTAGTGGCACATTAATTTTACATTGGTATGTCAGTCTTTCTTCCAGCATATGCATATCGCCTCTCATACCATGGCTACCAGATATTCTTTTCAAATGATCAATCGGTCATATATTTGTTGTTGCTGCTACTTTGAATGTTCATAAGGGAATTGCTGCACACATTAGAAAAGTATTAGGAGCTAAGAACTATGATGATTTACTGCAGTAATTGATTGCCAGAAGATTCGAATCTTTGAGCTTTGAATCTTTTGGCCCTTGTCAACAATAACAAGTATCATACTAGCTTAAGTGGACAAGTAGTATTTGGTTCAAATCTAGAAAATTAGAATTTTCAGTGTATTGACGTGATCTATTGATGCAATTGATTGCCAGAAGAATCAAATCTTCTGGCAAATGCCAATAACAACTAATATTGTATACTAGCCTGAGTGGATAGGTTATAGGGTGATACACTACGGTCAGAAGATTCAAACCTTGGAAGATTTGAATTCTTTGGGCATTTTAGCATATTCCAGTAATCAGTAATTTGCAAACTAGCTTGAGGTATGCATTGTGGGCATATCCAGAAAGTTAACATGTGGGGCTACTGTTTGTCATTGCACACCCAGTCACCTTTTTGGGAGAAATTGAAAAATTTCAAGGGCTAGCCATGTGTATCTTAGTCATTATAGAAGACAACCATGAAAGCAAGAGAGGCTAGCTAAACACATAGGAATTGCATAAGCCTCACACCAAGACCAATGAATTGTGAGAGGAGACAGTGTGGAGTCACCTAAGGTTTTGCTCGCTCCGTAAGTGGTATACGGTAAGCCATGTACTTTACTGATTCTGATATCGTCGTAAAAAGCCTGGATCTGGCTTTTATTTGATTTTCCTTAGATTGCCTTTGTTTGTAATTTTTTGGAAAAGAAAAGGGGGGGGCCCGCGCAGTCCCGTGCAGCTGCGTGGACCCACACGCGGAGGCCGCAGGCGCAGGCATTGCTTGGCCCGGCAAGAATTCCAGGAGGTATATTCTCGTTTTGATTTCTGTTGGTTAAGTTGCATTTTATTCTAAGATTGCCTAGAGACTATCAGCTAGAGGTTAGGAGGAACCAGCCTCTTACCCTCGATGATGCGGTTCGCTTCGCCTGGTCATGTAGTGTAGGAATGCCCAAAGAAACGAAGGCAAGCTAAAGGGGCATCGTTTAAGATGCCAGGTAACTCTAGCATTTCAAGTATCGATCTAACCTTTGCTAGTAATTTTGTGTGAGCATTGTTGTTTTAACACGGCAGTTTTTGGCCCTCACTTCCTCATTCCGATGAAAGGGGTTGTTGGTGGCCAAGCCGTGACAGTTTTATTTGACGATGGTTCTACGCCCAATTTTATTAACTCTAATCTATTGCAGAAGCTAAAGGTGGAAACAAGGCAGAGTGACCATCGATATGTTGTGAAGTTGGCAACGGGAGCGGAAAGCCAAGTATGGGACCGGATAGCCCCTCATTCGCCGATTCAAATACAAGCCTATAAGGGGAGAGAGAGAGAGAGAGAGAGAGAGAGAGAGAGAGAGAGAGAGAGAGAGAGAGATTTTATTAATGTCCTTGAATACCCTAAGGTACATAGGACTCAGAAAAGGTACATGTCAAGTGTGCACATAGGAGCTTAAAGCACAATCATCTATAAAACAACAACTGCTAATATAATGCCTGAAGCCTAAAGATGGCTGGCCCAGTCAGGGTCCGGCAGCCTAGAATTGAATAGCATGATGCCTATCAGCCTGGAAGAAGTGGTGAATGGTATGCTGTGAAGGTGTCATTGGGTGTGCCATGGACCGCTGCCGTTGGGTAGGCTGTAGGTGTCGTCGTTGCTGCCGTGTCCATCTGGGCTGGGGCCTAATGGCTGACTGTCTCTCTGGCCGTTGACATGGTCGCTGCTGCCGATGCATAGAAGAATCTGGAATCTCGGCCTCTCCATCTGAATCGTCGGATCTTTGTCTCCGACGGGATACGCACTCATTGATGCTCTTGTACCAAGGAGTGTGTATCAGTATCTAGTCTCCTCCTCCTCAAGTCTGACATCTCCGGATCATCAGTGCTACACATCTGGGGTCCTCATAGGATACCAAGGTAGAAAGTGTCACTGGCTGCTCTCTGAATAAGCAGTAGTACCTCCCCCGAATCTCATAGTAGGCTGGACATCTGAAGAGGAAATGTGATTCGTCCTCAATCTCATGCATAGAACACATGTTACAAAGCCGGTCCTCTCGTGGGGTGCCACTGTATCTGCCGGTCTCAATGGCCAGTTGATGTGAAGAAACCCGAAACTGACCCATCCCTATCCGTAATCGGTGTGATATACTCCTCAACAAGTAACCAAATAGTATGGGGTAGCCAGCTGGATTAAGAGGTAGAAAATGTGTACGATAAAAATCACTCTTGGTCCCCAATGGACCCTGCCAAGTGATATGAAGATATGATCTGTAGAGGAGGCCTCTGATGTACTGATGAGTGCCCGCAGGTAGGTCAGTGATCTGGATACCCAATGTGGAGAGGAGATGACAAGCTTGAGAATACCATGAGAAAAGGTGTCCCTCTGAGTGTAGGCACCGGGATGAGGATAGGGCCGCAACAACATAGTGTGTACCCTTGTCCTGAAGATCATCCAGCCTCTGTATAAAAGTCACAATATGGAATAAGGCCTCAATTTGAATGGTGGGGACCGCGAACGCCGTCAGTATAATCTGGTGTGGTACTAAGGGCTTAGCCCGTATCATACCGGAGAGCAAACGAATCTGGAGCCGGGAGATATATGTCCAATCAGTAGCTGTCAGGCCAGTACTCCATATCTCGGAAGCATACATAGCTGAGGGCACAACCATAGTGTCAAAGAGTCCGCACTTACTGGTCGCATCTCTGATGTGTGAAGTGAAGCAAAGTCTCTCCAAATCTACCAGCGAGGCATAGCCGTTCCGTACCCAATAGCTGCATGTCGCATGCTGAACATGGGCCCCGAGAATAGTACCCCTAGATATGTATATGAATCAACAACCTCCAGTGGATGACCATCCCATAGAAGCTCCTGCCGCATCATGAAAGACCTAGAGGTGTTGAACACCATGACCTTAGTCTTGGCCATATTCACTGGCAAACCCCACCGTGTGCAGAAAGAAAGAAGAGCGTCTAAGTGCCGTTGCAAACCCTCTCTCGTCCGTGAGAGCAAAACCACATCATCAGCATACAGGAGGATAGCAATAATGAGGTCGCCCAATGTACATCCCTCCCCTCCATCTCTCTGTATAACATGCTCCAGCTCGTCAATGTAAAGACCAAAAAGTGCAGGAGAGAGTGGACATCCTTGTTTGACCCCGATAGTACTAACCACCTCCGTGAAATAACTCCTGATAGTCGGACCCTGCCAACCACACGCCTGTACAATGCTACTATTGCCTGTATAGTATCCTCCTGAAGTCTTTGTATCAATAGATGCCTAGGCACAGAATCAAAGGCCTTGCGAAAATCCACAAAGCAACAATATACACGTTCCCTCTTGGCCTTAGCTATAAAGTCCTCACAACAGGATTCTAGTCTAAGCATACCATACAAAGCAACAACTCATGGGAATTGGAGGAGGTTAAACCGACCCAACCAAACCTAGATCGTACGATCTAGCTCCCAAGCTATGGATCAATCAGAGTCATGGAAAGAGGAGTCACACCAGCAGCATGTAGCTACTAATCACAAAATCAAGCATGCACTAGTGAGAGCCCAGTAGGTTTACTTATACCCTCCAAGGCCCATGCACCACTAGTAGTGCACTGTGACACCTCACTGGACACCTCTGCAGCCTATCTGGGCCACGTCATCCAGTTCCCTAATGACTCACTGATAGACCCATACCAACTCCACCACCATGTGTTTAGGCCTACAACCATTAATAATGACCATATACACATAAGGGCCCCAATTCCCTTATAGTCACAATTAACTTACGGGCTGTTGGTCTATCGGTCCCTAGCATCGACACACTACCCGAGACCAGTCATGGGCATGACATTCTTCCCCCCTTATTCAAGTTCTGTCCTCAGAACTTAAAACTGGGAAAGTTCCTCCTTAAGCTTCCTTCCTGTTCCCAGGAATCGTCATCGTCCGTACATCCCCTCCATCGAACCAGATGCTCGGTAACTATACGATTTCTCAATCGTTTAGTTCTTGTATCCAAGATCTTTTCGGGTTCAAGACGAGATACACCCGATGATTCATCCAACAGGTCCAACTGATCTCCAGATCCAAGATGCTCTCCTTCACGTAGACTCTTTTTGAGACGACTAACGTGAAATACGGGATGCACTTGCGATCCTTCCGGGAGTTCCAATTGGTAAGCTAAGGATCCGATCTTTTTCAAGATCTTAAACGGTCCTCTATATCTAGGGGACAACTTATAATGCTTAGCCGGTACGCATTACACTTGAATCCTTCGGGATTCTCAAACACTTGGAAGTCTCTCGGTACTCTTTTTTGATTTGCATAATGTCTGTCCCTATCCCGGGCACTTTGGACATTTTCACGTGCAATCCGTAGCATTTCCTGCATATCGTGTAGGAAATCGCTACTTTTTGAAACTTGATCGTCCGAGTCTCAACCGCGATGGGTGACCTAGGCTCAAAACCGTACATAAGCATGAACGGGCTATAAACGGTAGCGAATGCTTACTACTATTATAGGCAAACTCAATTAATGGAAGGTACTTTTCCCAATCAGATTGCCGTCTGGAAAACATATGCCAAAGCATTTGTTCATTGCCTGATTGTTCTTTCCGTCTGTCCCATCCGTCTCAGGATGATCAGAAGAACTCAAGCTTAGTGTCCTCTCTAGTTTAGCAACACGGCCGACCAAAGTGACTAACCAATATAAAGTCCTCACAACAGGATCTCAGTCTAAGCATACCATACAAAGCAACAACTCATGGGAACTGGTGGACGTTAACCACCCACCAAACCTAGATCGTACGGATCTAGCCCCCCAAGCTATGATCCAATCAGAGTCATGGAAGAGGAGTCCACACCAGCTGCATGAGCTACTAATCACAAAAATCAAGCATACACTAGTGAGAGCCCAACAAGTAAACTTATACCCTCCAAGGTCCAATGCACCACTAGTAGTGCACTTGACACCTCACTGGACACCTCTGCAGGCCTATTTGGGCCATGTCATCCAGTTCCCTAATGACTCAACTGCTAGACCCATACCAACTCCACCATGTGTTTAGGGCCTACGAGACCATTAATTTATGACCCAATGTACACATAAGGGCCCCAATTCCCTTATAGTCACAATTAACTTACGGGTTGTTGGTCTATCAGTCCCTAGCGTGGACATGCTACCCGAGACCAGTCATGGGCATGACATTAGCTTCCTCAATAATGGACCTCAAAGTAAAGATATGATCCGATGTAGTATATCCCGGTCTGAAACCCGCCTGTCCAATGGCATAAAGTGATCTGGCATCCATCTCTGTACTAATCTCTGACTGTAGGATAGAACCATAGACTTTGGCGAAGAGGTGGCTGATCATAATGGTGGGGTAGTTGTCAACTTTCATGGGGTCCCCGCCTTTATGGATAGGGTGAATGAGGTTTGTGGACCATGGAGATGGAAAATCAGAGAGCTCGGTTGAAAAGAATGGAGAGGAAGGGTGAGAGGATGTCAGGAGCATACTTTAGAAGTTCAGCTTCTAGCTCATCAATGTCTTTGGCTTTATGGGAATGGAGTTGTGTGATGGCCTTCTCTATAAGGTCGTTAGTAAATATGGCAGAAGTATCCGTGACACAAGAGGTGGAAGAGGAGGGGTGTCTGGGATGGTGTATAGTGATGTGGCATATGTGACCCAAGTGCTGAGGTCGGTAATCCGTGGTGGAGGTGATCGTGGAAGGAACTTCTTCCAGAACGAACCTGATGAGGAACTGAAAAGGAGATCCCATCATTTTCTTACCTTGGCCAATCTCGTATGCAATTTTCTTTTTTTGGTGGTTCTACGATAGACACGAGATATGGTTTTGGTCATGTGGGGAAAATGGGAGTGAGCATATATGAGGTTCTGATGGAGGTGGATGCACTCCTGGTCATACCAAGGATTATGGGGTCTATTACGTCTCTAGTGCTTGGGCCGTGGATGGAAAGGCAATGGAAGCTGCAGTGTGGATGGTCTGGATAAGAAAGAGGGACTGCTCCTCTAAAGTATGCTCATGTGGAAAATAGGTAAGGAGATCAGAGAGGGCTTCTCTGTACAGTGTTATGTGATGTGGAGTGTAGCGGTAGGTGGTTCACTGTAGAGAGAGAGAGAGAGAGAGAGAGAGAGAGAGAGAGAGAGAGAGAGAGAGAGAGAGAGAGAGAGAGAGAGAGAGAGAGAGAGAGAGAGAGAGAGAGAGAGAGAGAGAGAGAGAGAGAGAGAGATTGATTTGCATTTGCCATTGTGTGTGTGTGTGTGTGTGTGTTTGGGCTTTGTGTGTGAGGGAGTCAATGGTGTGTGCATTGTGTGTGAGTGATTGATGATTGTGTGTGTGTGTGAGAGAGTGAGAGTGTGTGACATTTGTATGTACTATGTGAGATGTGTGTGAGTGGGTGTGTGCATTGTGTCTGTGTGAGTTTGTGTGAGAGATTGTGTGTGTGTGTGAGATTGTGTGTGTGTGTGTGTGAGAGTGATTGTGTGTGTGTGAGAGAGTGTGTGTGTGTGTGTGTGAGATTGTGTGTGTGTGTGAGTGATTGTGTGGGTGTGTGTGTCATGTGAGAGAGTGTGTGTG
>MU834114.1:0-49442 GCA_029204225.1 Diphasiastrum complanatum | reverse complement strand
ACAGGTTTTCGTCGCGTCGAATCAGCTAACTTGATGTTTCGTTGTGTCGGTTGAATGTCAGTCAGCCCCAAAGCATGAGTTGTGTCTTCTGTTATTATGTTCACTGCTAGAACTAGAGTCAATTGGCACTTTTTCGATCAGGGCATCCCGCAATGGTAACATCAATTTCAGGTGCATCGAGATCACCTAAATCAGTAGACAAAACACCAGCATCTGGCAAATAAACTTTTTTCTTCTTTTTAGGGGCAGAAAGACCTTTCAGTTGCTTTCTGTAATAAGTGTTATCTGTCAACAACTGTTCAAAAGTAATGTTCGGACGAAGAGATCCAATATCAGTCACGATGTCATAGTCCTTCGTCTTCGATTTTGTGATTGGCTTGTCGATAACAACACTAGACAATTTAGTCTTCGCGATTTCTTCGTCAAAGTGACCACCTTCTCTGCAGCAGCTGACTAAAGTTCAGTGTTGATATTTTCCTTCGCTTTTGCTGAGATATCTTTTGCAAATAACTTTGCAGCATCGCGGTCATAGTCGGGGTCATCATTAAGATCTTCTTTAGTTGTAGACTTGTTCGTTAACTTGGTAGAAGATTTCTTTTTCGAGGATTTTCTGCGCCTCGTTGAAGATTTCTGTTCAGGTTTCGAGGAGCCTTTGCTTCTCGTTGTGACTTTGAAAATCTTCTCCACGTCACTTGGCCAGGACTGGTCTTCTGTCTTCGCCAATTTTCCTTCAATAACGTCAATTCTCTGCACAACAGCATCAGTCGAAGCTTTCCTTTCGTGTCTGCAACAGCTGGTGTTGCTACATACTGATATTTGGGTCGCGACTTTTGTGGCTGAGGGCAGTTAGGATACTTGTGGCCATGCTCTCTGCAATTCGAGCATAACGGTACATAACCAATCGGCTTTCGTGGTTGAGGACAATCAGGAGAAAAATGTCTCGGCTCTCCACAGTTGTAGCAGTTGCCCGACACTGGTTTAGTCGCGGTTTGAGACTTTGCTGGTCCAACAAATTCAGGAGGATTATGTAGAGATGAACTAAAGATATGGCCTTTTGAGCCTCCATCTCGTGAGCTTAAATTAAGTGAAGTTGCAATCATAAGGGGATTTCCACATAAACTACTAGAAATCAACATCACAAGCATTAAAGTTTCTAGTTGGTTTAGAATCGGTGACCAAATGTGATTCAAACAAATAACAAATTGGTCTTGGATCTTTTAATTGAAAAATTCAGCCCACTTATGGCTTATATTTGCACTCAGGGTTTACATACATACCATAGTTGTGCAACGTTCCAGAAGGCAACACTTCTAGATGAATCGACCCATGTGTGGTGTGGTGTTGCAATGTTCTTGGGCTGGGCTTGCCCACCCAAGTTGGATTCCCTACCTATGCTTGGGTGGATACATAGGCCAAAGGTGTTTAGGATTAAAATTTTTACTTTGAAACACATATAAAGAGATCATTTTGGAATTTTCTTGGAAATTTTCAATGTTCCATTTTGAATTGTTGTATGTAACACTCTTTTTAAATGTTGTATTTGCTGAAGCTGATATTGTAGGTGTAAAAAAACAGTGGTTGTAGATGAAATTAGCTTTGAAATTCATCAAAGTGGCTACAAAACTCCAAAGTTCAATAGTTCCTTATTTGGTTACTTTGGTGCATTTTGTGCTCTATAATAGTTGGTACAATTGTATACTAAATTTAGGATTTGTACGTGTACAATTCTTTAACCCCCTTGCCCATTGCCATGAAAAGAATTTATTTCTAGTAAATGATGGTTTGGATACAAGTGTTATGTTAATGCATGAAACATGGGCTTTGTCGGTTGCTATCTATCTGGAGTTCATGGATCACAAATGTTGAATTTGGCTAAAGGAGCTAATTAGCTAAACCAGCTCAGCTTTATGTCCTCTTGGAGAAAAACTCAGGGCACGGATGAACTACTTACATATAAAACTGTGCTAAGATTGCAGTGCAACAGAGAAGGAATTGTGTTCTTTAAAGATTGCTAATCATATCACACCATACCCATATCAAGGATGTCCAATGACTAATCCTTTGTCAATAGTGCTTGGATTTGAATCTTGGAGAAGAAGGAAATCTTCTGGATTGATCCTCATAGGTATCTATCTGTTTACAGTTACACCACAATCTGCTCAAGATCTTCTCAAGCACTTGCATTCAGAAAGCGTGGAACAAGATCATACCCAAAGAAGATCAATCATCTCAACACACAAGACAATGGAGAATGCAAGCTAACCGACCTTACCCCTGGCACCCTGGAGCTTGTTCGTTTTAAGTGCTCTTGATTTGTCCTTGTTGTTAACATTCTTTTGGACTATTGAAACTCAACCTTCTTGAACGGAGGCAAATCACTGGGTGCACTGGCTCTAGGAAGAGCACCGGGCATGATAAATTTAGAGGCGAACACCTACAAATGCTGATTTATTACAAATATAGCACTTTTAATTCTCCAAATACAGAGATAGTATTCCAAACAGTAGACAAATATGTAAATTTTGCAATCCAAATGCTCCAAGTTGAGTTTGTATGTACTACAAATAAACATCAAAGCTTTGAATTTACGATGTTTGAATTTAGAAGTGGGAGAATCAGATCCAAGCAAATTTGTGAAGTACAAACATGCTTAGAAAGCGGAATTCTGCCAAGAACTTGGATGAAATTCAAAAAAACGCTCAAATAAATTGCTTACCGGTAGCAAGATATAACAGAACACAGCTGAAACTGTACCGAAACATTCAGTCTACGCATAGCTCCCTATTGAATCTATGTGCCAAGAATGCTTTCAAATGCAGTCTTTCACCTTCTGAAGGCCTTCAATGGTCAACCACACATCAGAATCCTTGAAAGGCTAACACCCTACTTTTCTTTTTGAAAGAGCTCTGAGGAATGTTCCAGTTCCTGCAAAATTAATGAACTCTTTGAATGACTGCCACATAACAATGGGGGGATAGAAAGAGTGGTGCCATACTTTTTCCTTTTTCCAAAGGAACCTTGAAAATGCCATCTCCTTATCAAAATCAGGAAAAAAATGAATTTGCGTTTTTCTAGGCTGGTACTTAAAATGTAGGGTTTTCAAAATGTAGTGCCATATTTTCTCTTTTTCTTTGTCGTAGAGAAATAATGTGTAGTTCATGAATTCAACTTCGGACTCTAATCACGTTTTCACTAAGGAATTTGCTTCTTTTTTTGAACTCTTCTAGTTAGTTTGTGTCTCCATATAAGCAAAGCTTTGGAGAATAATTTCGGAATGAAGGCATGGCCCCTTTAGAGGAAGAAACTTACCCAAGAGGCTTTGGTGGCCTCTGTTGTAGGACTACGAAGCTCAGGTCACAAAATGAGGAGTGGCCAGGGCTGTGGGCTCTCATTCCACCGTATTAATGAAATAATTGAGCTAAAAATGAGTAGTAGGACTCTAAACAATAAGTGTATGCTTGGCATGATGCTCCTTACCATAAATTTTCACATATCTTCCACTTCCATTTTTTTTTCTTTGAACACGATGATCTCCTTTTGTTCGTATTGTGTCAATTTCCCTATTAAAGTTGTTCTGAGAGAGCATGCAGCCTGTTATGTGGGAAGCATTCTATCTTATAACAAAGACAATATTAACGTTCATAGTTTCCAATCTCTGGTTATCGCCAAAGGCACCTGTGCTACAGATATGTCTATCATGGAGTTATGGGACGTTGTGAAAAGTAGTCTCTTGGAGCTTTTCAATTGCAAGGATGATTAAGGAAGTTCTTTGACATACATTATATACACTAGCTCTTCTATGTTCAGGTTAAGCTAAAGCCTAAGTGCAACAGAAGGCATGAGCATTTTTCTGTAATCGTAGTTGCTCTATGTACTAGCTGGCTGTTCACCAGGACTCTGGCTTGTACACCTTGGAAAATTTTACATGGTGAGTAGACTCCCGTGTATGAGAACTTGCCTCGTCTCGATCTGCAGTTCTATAAAAAAACAACAAAAAAAGCACAGTACATAGTACTTAAAAAAAAGATTTCAGGGTCCATTCCAGAATGTGTTCTCGATCTGCAGTTTCTCAGAAAAAGCAACGAAAAAAAACATTGGTACATACTAGAAATGAAACATTTCAGGGTATTTCAGGGTATTTGTTGAAACGCCAACAAAGTGCAACATCTGATTATCATGTCAATAGAGAACTGATTTCCATGAAACTAATAAATAGCCGACATTATAGTGACGTGCCTTCAAGGAGCTTGAAGTTGCAGTTCAATATATTACAAACATTAGGTTTCTGTCTTCTTTAGGTTATCAATGTATGAACATAATACAATACGAGTTTCTTTGTGGCAGGGAATAAGAACAAGGATTTGCCTTCTTTGAAATTACTAGAGACATGAAATTAATAGTGAAATATTGAGATATTGACATATTAGAAATGGGGTTGGTGAGAGTGGACTACAAAGACCTTGCTAGTCAGATATGGTGAACTCTGATAAGAATAGACAGGTGAGCATTTCAGAAAAGCTGATAGATTATTTAGTCCAACGAGAACGACTTTTTGTATGGCAGAAATGTGGAGACAGTCTTTATATTAATATCTAATTGATTCTAACATGGTCTCTGGCGTGAATGCTGTATACAAGAAAGAATAATCTGAATTGTTAAAACATACATTGATTATTGGCTTAATGATCAAATTCTGGTTCATATTCCCTCAAACTGTATTCTATGCTGCTTAATTGGGTGCAGGAAGGTACTTGCTCTTGTCTTGAAGTTTGGGACGGACCACATTGTGAGAGATCAACATAGTGCAGAAGATGCTTGGGCTATTTGGAAAACTGTACAGTAATGGATTTTTGGTGACTATTCTGCCCATTTCTGAACAGATTAAAAAGCAGAATAGTCACCTGTTTTTTTTAAAAAAAAAATTGGTGCAGATCCTGCCTGCGTCTGCGACGTGGCAGCATCGGATTGGTCTTTTAGTGCTGATTTTGCTTGCACCTGCCACGTGGCAGCTAAGGATTGGTTTAAAAAGGGTCCAAAAATCCATTACGCAATGGAAGGGGCCGGGCAGAGGCCATTATGCCCGGTTCGGATTTCCAAAATTTTGTAGGCTCGACCCCTCCGAGCCTCGCCTAAAAAAATTCCTTACCGGGCAGAATGGCCTCTGCCCGGCTCCTACCATAATACGTAATTTGCTGCTCATTAGTAGATGTTAAGCAAAGGTGTTGTCTCAGCTCTCGGCTGCACTCCTAAATAGAGTAACATTTCTCGGATTATGGTGTTGACAGGGCTTCCATAATTCTAACTACTCTATCTCTATGTTTTGCAGGCATACAACTTTTCTAAGTTCCTAAAGAAAACTTTAGTTCTAATGCCAAGAACAATCATTCCTTCCCTCTCCACAAAACCTTGGAAACTTGGAATGAACTTATGCAATAAAACAAAGGAGGTCTCTCAAAAATATTATTTCATAAAATACACCTAAAACAAATGAAAATAGGCTCAAGATGATTGACAACAAGCTTTACTCATTTATTGAAGGCCAATCAATACATGAAGTGATGGAAACACTACCAAATGTTAAAAGAAGCTAGCCACTCTAAAGCTCTCCAAGCAATCACTTAGAGAGGGGCTCATGTTCAAAATAGCGACATTTATAATTGATATAGATAATAGTGTCCATATTGGATGCTTCATTATTTCTTACATCAATTTTACATATCAAGATGAAACTAGCACATGAAGAACAACATAGAATGTAAAGATTATGATCCCTCCCTGATTTCATCTCTGATATCTCTAGAAAATAAAAGCAACCAAGCAATAAATGTGAGTGATAATCATTTGCTTGCATGCTTCCTCCATATTTGTCCTTTCGTGAAATGTTTCCTCCATGAAACTTCATGAATGAGCCTCCATCTCCATTTTGCCACAAAATATCCTCGACACTTGTGCATGAATGAGTGACATAATGAGCCTCCCTTAGCTTCATTTCCATTAGCAAAACCAGCCAAGAACACCTCTCATATAAATACGAGAAGATGACAGTGTAGCCTCTCTACCACAAGCCATTACCTTCCATAGGTCACTCCTTGACCCCCCCCATGAATCATGCTTCTTGGTTGAAGGCTTGATTTGAACCACCTCTTGACATTTCATTGATTTTGACTCATGGCAATCATAGAATTACTTTGGAAGGATGGCCTTTTGAATCTTAGAATGATTTTTCACTTTGTATAAGGCCCTAGATCAACTTGGATGGACCAAGGTAAATGTTAAAGTTGTAGAGACCAAGATCATACAAGAAGCTGATAATTGCACAAATTTTCACATTCCCCCTTAAATCATAAGATCTACTTGTGAGTTTTTAAAAAAACAAAACCATGAGAAAAGAACCAACATCAAGAAAGTTTTGTATAGGTTCAACATGGACTAAAGTTTAAGACATATGCTAGAGCTCATCATTCATACGATAGATGGGAGCTCACTTTGGAGTGGAAGGAAAAGCCAAGAGATCAACGACTCTTGCTATTTTTGTTAGGGAAAGCATTTGTTAGAGATAAAATCTTGCCAAGAGAAAATTGTTGCAAAGGGTTTGCTCTTGAGGAGGGGATGACGTATTAGGTAGGAGGGACAAACTTTTGGTTTACTAGCACAACTTCTTGTTCTGGAAATGGGATTTGCCTGGATTCAACTGGACAATGCAATTGCTTTGAAGGTAAATAATGATCTATATTATTCCAAGGAATCCTAGTAACCTTAATTTTATTGAGCGAGTCTATCTACTGGAATGAAAAAATTTCAGGTTGCTGGCTAATAATACAGATCCATTGAATATTTTTTCACCAAGCTGATTTTGTCATGAGCAATAAAGATAGATAGCAAATTATATTCATGTCCTTGACCATTTTATTGTGATGCATATACAAGATGGAACGCATGTTTAAATGACCTAATCTTTGATGCCATAAATTAGCATCTGGACAACTCACAGAAAGTGCAACATCGTGACTCAGTATGTACAAATTTCCGTCTCTGTAAGCAGAGAGGATCTCCTTTGAGTTCTCATCTAAAATAGTACATCGGTTGGTAGTAAACAAGCTCTATAGCCCTGATCTGTGATCTTGCTAATAGATAAAAGATTCTTTGTTAATTTGGGTACATCAAGTACTCCATTAAGCTACCTAGTGATGTCATCAAAGAACTACAGTTGAATAGACCCTTGGCCTTCAACTTGGTGTAAATTGGAGTCACCAAAGAAAATGTACTTTGATTTTGTAGCTGTGAGTCTAGAGAAGAGGTCCTTGCATGGCATCATGTGCTGAGAAGCGCCTGAATCGAGATACCATTGATGGGCATCTCTACTGGATTGATCTTGTACCATCAGCGCCTTCTCTTCATCTTGAGATCCTCTGACTGTGTCAGAATTGCCTTCTTGGTGCTGCTGCATCTTCTTCTTTGCTTCATTGTGCTTGAGGATGTGACAGTCCTTGATTTCGTAGTTGGTTCTTTTGCAATATCTGCAAAATAGTTTGGTCTTGAACGATGAGTGACTATGCTGCTGCTGTTGTGGTTGTAATACTGCTGGTTGTTCTGCCTTTGTCTTCTCATCCTTGAAGCCTTTCTTCTTCTTTGATTGCTGCTTGGTTGGATAGAGTGCATTGATTTGGTACTCGTAGATGTGGACAAGCTTTTCTTCCTAACTTCTTCCTGCAACAAACTTGCTGTCAATTTTTGGAGAGACAGCACATGGGTATTGCTTAGAAGCAACACTAGATTATTGTAGGAGGATGGAAGACTGGCAAGAAGAGACATGGTAGAGTCTTCTTTTGAGATAGGGGAACCTATTGCAGCCAGTTGGTTCAGCAATTGTTTGAACTCGTTCAGATGGTCGTTGACTCAGGTGCTTTCTTCCTCAAGAAGAGGCGAGTCGAGACATCTGAGGTCTTGTAGATGCTAGTGAGTGTATCCCATGCTTCTTTGGAAGTAGTGCAGTTGGATACATGAGCAATTTGAGTGTCTTTAAGGTTTAGAGATACAATGGCAAGAGCCTTGCCATCCTTGGCTTCCCAAGCTGGGAGCTATTCGGGTTCTGCCAGTCTGGCTATAGAACCGTTGATGTATTCCCATAACTCCTTTTCAATCAGGATCATTCTCATTTTGAACTTCCACATGTGGAAGTCATCTCCGTTGAATTTATTGGTCAAGCGGATCTTTGAGGTGCCTTCCATAGTGATCAAAATTATACACAAACAACTTAGAATAGCTTTTTGAAAAAGATTCTGGACTCTAGTAATCCACTAAACCGATGCTCTGATACCACTTCTGTTGGTGTATGATGTGAAATGGTGGTCTGCGTGGTCTATGATTGATTGTGACTACAACGGAGCCATGACGGAAGCAGAACATGAGAGACAATTACGATGTAAACGATGTCTCTACCAACAATAAGAAAAACAATTATGAACACAGTAAGAACTGTGATTTCAGGAATGTGGATTGACTAGGGAATGGAATCAAAAACTTGTTGTCCTTTTGGGTTATCAGAGTAGGAGACTGAGACTACTGTAATAGTAGGATTGCGAAACATTGGGCATCTTGGACAGCCATGCGATCCTCTATCTCTGATAACCATGTTTGTGTGCAAGAGAGTGAGAGAGACAATTGCATTCAATCAAGAATGTAATAATTGAACAGTAGCAAATATGTAAAAATGAGAGAATCGAAACACAATACAATAGCACTGATAAGCGTATATTCCTACTTACAGATTCTAAAACAATGGCTACAATTCTAGCTCTGTGTATGTGTGTGTGTATAGATCACTAACTCTAAGGAGCTAGCTTCTTAAGACCTTTTGGTCATTTGATCACTCTATGTATCTATAGATTGTTCAACTCACTACTCTCTATCCCTCCTTCTCTTCGCTCAGATACATATTTATAGCTGTTCTACCTCATAATCTATCTTGAAGTAATGGGATGGATGTATTTTTTTCTTAGTTCTTTAGTCTTTGGACCTAATGACCTTAAGTGCATTAAAAGTAAAGAAATTGAACAAGGTAACCATTAAGAATAGATATCCACTGCCGCAGATGGATGACCTAATAGATTATCTTGGTGGAGCTGGGTACTTTACCAAGATAGATCTAAGGTCAGGATTCCATCAGATACGCATTAGGGCAGAAGATATATCAAAATGAGTTTTCGAACTCGCTTTAGACAGTATGAATTTTTGGTGTTGCCTTTTGGTCTAAGCAATGCACCGACAACTTTCCAATAGATGATGAACGATTTGTTTAGGTCATATTTGGAAAGATTTGTAGTGGTATTCTTAGATGATATCCTAGTGTTCAGTAAGACTTTGGCAAAACATAAAGAGCATCTTAGGATTGTCTGGGACATCCAAAGAGTCTATGTGTGACTTTTTTTGCGATGGAATTGTCCTATTTGGGGCATAAGATTTCCGAACGGGGAGTGATGATTGAGGCCGATCGTATCCAGAGGGTTATTGATTGGCCTATTCTCACCATACTTTGGAAAATCAAGTCTTTCTTGGGGTTTGTAGGATTTTTCTGTTGGCATATTTCCCAATTTGCTCGATTGGCATTTCCCCTTACCCAGGTCTTGAAAGGCTATAAGAAGCTAAGCCGGAGGGCTAAGAGTCCACTAGTGGTGTGGACGGAGGATGTGAATAATTGTTTTGAGTTTCTTAAGAAAAGTGTCACTTCAACACCAATACTAATCATTGGCGATCCTAATAAGATTTTTTGTGGTTAGGACCGATGCCAATGATTATGCGATTAGAACTGTTTTGATGCAGGATGGACATCCTGTGGCTTATCAAAGCAAGAAACTCAATCCTGGTCAGTCTAGGTATTGTACCTAGGAGAAGGAACTATTTGCAATTGTTCATTCCTTGAAAATTTGACGACATTATTTGTATGGAGCCAGATTTAGAGTTTTCATGGATCATCAAACTCTTTGATATTTTTGTGATGCTACAGATTTAAAGAGGAGGCAAGCTAGATGGCTGAGCTGATGCAAATCTTTGACTTTTCTATACGTTATTGTAAAGGAAGTCAAAATACTCTAGCAGATGCTTCGAGTCGGTTACCAGCTATTAATTAGTTGTGCTTTACTGTTATAGAACCGAGGTTGTGTCAGTCTCTTCAAGGACTATATGAGTCCGATCCCGATCAGGGAAAGACTGAAATGGATTTTCTACTTCAAAATAGGATTTTGTTTTGTAAAGGAAAGGTTTGTGTACCGGAGAATGACATTGTAAGGGCCCAAATCTTGCATGAGTGTCATGATAGTCCATGTGCAGGACATTCGGGTACACAAAGAACACTTGACTTAGTTTGAAGGCAATTTTTGTGGCCTAAGATGAAAAGTCAGGTAGAGGCTTATGTACCAGAGAGGCTAAAAGCTAGTGGCCTATTACATCCTTTAGATATTCCTACCGGAAAGTGAGAAAGTATATTTTATGAATTTTGTGGTCGGGCTTCCACATACAAGGAAGGGCCACAATCCGGTTTGGGTCATTGTTGATAGACTTACGAAGTTTGCTCAATTTATCCCAACAAAAACTATTGTTAAAGCTTTAGAATTAGCTCAACTATTTGTTGAGAAGCTTTTTCGACTATGCGGGTTGCCTTGCGATATTGTCAGTGACCGCGATCCAAAATTCACTGGGAATTTTTGGCAAGCAGTATTTGAAAAGTTGGAAACAACTTCAAATTTGAGTTCTACAGATCATCTGAAATCATACGGTCAAACAGAATGGACCAATCAGACGATGGAGGATATGCTTCGAGCATATGTGGGCCATCGTGATTGGGAAGAGTACCTTCCACTGGTGGAATATGCATATAACAGTGCAAAACATTCAGTGACCAGATTCAACCCTTTCATGCTTATGTATGGTTTTCAACCTCGATCACCAATTAGGTTGGCATGAAAAACTTACAGGTGCAAGCCGCAATTGATTTCTTTGCGGATATGCAAGAAATGTTACAGCTGGTTAAAGATAGCATAAGTAGTGCCTAAGACAGGCCAAGGCACTATGCTGATCTATTTCGGAAGCACAAGGTATTCATGGTCAGCGATTGGGTGTTTTTGAGGGTCCCTAATCACTGTAGGGGCTTGAAAACTAGTAAGTGTGCAAAATTGGCACCTAGGTATTGCGGTCCTTTTAAGGATATCCAAGTGATAAACAAGGTCGCATACAGACTAGACCTTTTAGCTAATGTTGGAATTCATCCTGTTTCCACGTTAATAAGTTGAAACCCTAGAGCTTCTTCGTGATGAGTCCGTGAGTGGACCACCTGAACTCGAGACGATTGTTAATAGCTAGTCAGTAGAAAACTCTAAGGAATAGAGTGCTTCGGGAAATTTTTTAGTCAGGTGGAGGGGCAAATAAGAAGAAGAGGAGACCTGGGAAAAGGAGACTGATCTCTGGAAGAGTTTTTCAAATTTTTTTCTACAAGAAAAAATTTAAGTTTAGGAGAAAAGAATGTCACATACCTATGTAACTAGCAGTACTTTTTAGACCCCTATTGGTCCATTTAGTGCTGGGGACTAAATGGCAAGTTGCCCTTGGAAAAGGATTACCCTTAGGATTAAGGGTGTGTGTCCTTGGATAAAGACAGACAAGTGACTATACCTTGGTCGGAGGTATGGAGTCACATGACCCTTGGATAAGGAGTACCCTTAGGATTAAGGGTAGGTGCCTTAGATTAAGATACTAGTGTCTTTGGTTAAGGGTAGATAGGTGTCTATGCCTTGGATGGAGGTATGGAACCTAAAGAGGTGTTAGAACGTCATTGGATGACTATTTTTCTAAACCTTGGGCCTCAACCTTGAACCATATCACTTTATTGGTCTAGGACCAAAGTATACTTACACAACTTGGGCATTGGGACCTAGTAGGAGAGCACCCTTCCAAAGGGTCCATTGAATTCCCAACTCTCACAAGAAAGGCATTCAAAAAGTCATAGGTTATCGAAGGAGTCTCTTGACATTCCATAAGCCTATGGAGGTCTTGGAGATTCTTGAACTCCCCTAGGCTTCTCTCTCTCTCATTGGATGAGCATGGAACTCCATAGTGCATTGGAGGGATCTAGTGTGTAGAGTGTTTTCTTGTGTGTAGTATGCTTAGATTTTGGATCTTGCTTATGGTATGGGACATAAGTAGGGTTTGGATCTTGAGAGATCTTGCTTATGGTATGGGACATTTTGGATCTTGAGTATGCGATAGTATGTTGTGGTATGCTTGTGATTTGTTTATGGTTAGCAAGGGGGTTGCTAGATAGGTCTTGCTTGGAGCTTGGATCTAGCTATGGTTGGGTGGTGAATACTTGAGGCCAGCTTGTTATCTATCTTTGTGTTTAAATAGTAGGGACACAGGTGGAAGAGAGATCCTTGGAGGCTTGCAAATCCTTACTTGCAGGTGGAGGCTCCTAGTCTTGGATACACGATACTCCAGTGAAACAAGCTATTAGTTATGCCACATCATACTGGACGTGACTTGAAAGTAACTAATATCCTTGTGAGGCCCAGAACACACTAAATGGAGTTTAGACAAGGTATGAGACAGTGTATGCATGTGTAGAGTTATCAATAGCAATTCTATAAATAGTTGGTCCATGTGTAGAGTTATCAATAACAATTCAATGAATAGTTGGTCCACGCATAGGACTTTATTATAGGTGAATCTATGTATAGGGAATATAGGGCTATGCATGGCTGTGTGCCCTAGATGCTTTTGGCTCTATATAATGGATCCAAACTCGTCCTACTCCTCATCATGGTTCTTGATTCATTGTCAGGCTCTCACTCTACATTCATGCTTCTTGTTCCTTGGCTTGGGGGTGAGGCTTCTAGAGATTGATTGGATGCTTCTACTTATTTGGGTGGTTTTTTCACAGTGTGTTATCCTTTGTATTTAGGATTTGTAAGCAGGATCTAAGGAGCTTCCCTTATAGTGGTATCAGAACAAGGCTTACAAGTTTGGAGAGGTGGTGCTTTTCATTGGAGCTTGGTGGTTCCATATCTCTCTCAAATTCATTCTGGCTTATGGAGAATTGTGCTAGGAAATCAATTTTGGTGTCTTTTTTGGAGTTTTAGCATGTGTAGCTCAAAACTAGCTAAGGATCTAAAATTTCCAGCAAGTTAATACACTTTGAAGTAGATGAAATTCAGTTTGCATGTTGGATCTTCCCATGTATTTGGATTCTAGGCTCTTTTGTGGCCAAATTTGGCTTGTTTCCCATGATTTTGGCACAAAATGGAGGGTAGAATTCAAAATCCAGCAAGTTGAGATCAATTGATTGGTTGTAACTCTGTATTTTCGATTGCATGTGGATTTGAAAAATGTCGTTGCCATTAATCTCCAATTGGGCATGGTGAAAAAAACCTAGAAAGGACTAAAATTCATGATTTTTGCTTGTTTTTTCATAAAATTGGATGGTAGGAGGCTGTTGGACATCAATTGAAGCTGGAAAAAGATGAATCATAGTCTTTTGAAGTTGTCCTAGGAGATCGAGCCAAGAATTCCAGTAATTGGGTTTGTAGGAAGTCAAAAATTGACCAATTTTGGTGAATTTTGGGGGATGGATTTCTCTAAACCCATAAGAGGATCATTATGGATTTTTTCTAGCATGATTTGTATTCTTTTTTACCTTCCCAAAAAGCTATCAGACCTGTAAATTGATGGGTAGAGGTTTATGTTTCAATTCCATCAAGTTTGTAGCAATTTTGACTTCTAGAAACCAAGAATTCATGGTTCTCAGCCCATACTGCTTCATAGGATCTGTATGAAGGCTTCGTGGAACTCTTTGAGACCATTTAAGACTATTTGGATCATCACTTTTAGACTTGGTTGAGTGTTTGCATGTTTTTGGACATATTGGTCTTGAAAAAGTGTGCCCTCCTACAGCTTAATTGGCTGTTCTGAACTCGCACATGTGAATCCTAGGTGGAAGGCTGATGTGGCAAGTGTCTTGTTCACTAGGTCTCCCTATGTATTGAGCTTTACAGCACCCAATTTGGTGTCCTGTAGCCAAAGATATGATCGTCTGAAGTTTTGCAATTTTGTGAGCAAAATTGGTAAAATTTTCAATTGTTTTGATGCATGCATGATAATTTTCTATTTTGGGGTACTGTGCTTGCATGGATTGTCTGCATGTGGATTCTCAGAGTGATTCTGACATGCATGAGTAGTTTAGATCTATTTTGAGTGGTCATACGCACGTACTTTGACGGTTAGATACAAAACTGAATTTTATAGCTGGCAATTTTCGTAGAACTCGATTTTACGTAAAATTCTGTAAAAGTAAAAAATCAGTTAAATGTCGCATGTCTTGCATGCCTGAAGGACATTATTGGAGTAAATTTAAGAATTGAACAAAAAATCGAATTTTCGATTTCGATTGCTTAATAACTGATTGTGATTTTTTATGAAATTTTAGAAAATGTAAAATTTAAAAAATAAAATTAAAAGTGCAAAAATTCAAAATTTTTAATTTTTTTTCAGTTTCTTGTAATATTTATGGAATTGACTAAAAATAGTGATTTGACCATGCTGGAGTCAATTTCAGTCAGTTTTTGGTCAACAATACTTCACTTAGAGTTAATCCATTATTAACTAAATTTAGTAATTTTCAGGATAGATATATCGAGATGGCCGAAAAAACTTCAAATCAAGCTGCAAATCCAG
Organism: Diphasiastrum complanatum; assembly: GCA_029204225.1. Lineage (NCBI taxonomy): Eukaryota > Viridiplantae > Streptophyta > Lycopodiopsida > Lycopodiales > Lycopodiaceae > Diphasiastrum > Diphasiastrum complanatum. The sequence goes on along the minus strand of MU834114.1, from coordinate 34,724 downwards.
GTGCGCCATCTTATATGGTAATTTGTCAGCAGTTGAGTACGGCACTCAATGATATGAATAATCATAATCTGATGAGAGATCATCAAATGGAGGTTCCGTTGAATCAAGTCAAATTGATGTGTTCACCCAATCTCGGTTTTCAACCGGAGGTTTATGCGGGCGAGAAGAAGGAGAAGAAACCTGAGGTCGTCGAGGACTTGCCGGCCAAGTGGAGTAGTAGCTTGGAAACTGAAGCCATCAATCATAGATATAAAGTTTATCTAGCTTCAGGGGCAGAGTTGGAGACTTGGAACATAAAAGTCCCGAAGCTCCCAGTTTTGATACAAGGACACACAGAATTAGTTACATTTCATGTTTTAGACCTAGCTCGTACTGATTTAATCTTAGATTACGAATGGTTATTTAGTAAATTGCCTTCTTTGTTAATTGATTTTGAGAAGCATGTTCTCACTTTCAAGGAGGGTGATAAGGTAGTTATCAGATCACTTTCAAGGAGGTGATAAGGTAGTCAAGGAGGCCCAGTGATTCACCTTGACTAGATCAGTGTAGAACCATAAGACATATGACTCCACCCAACATGGATGTGCTAAATGTCGACACTCTATGACTCCAATTATTAGGCAATACCATAAAACTTACAAGCCTTACTAATCTAATAAAGATGAATAAGTATATAACCATAAGACATACGGCTCCACCCAACATGGATACAAGAGTATAAGTTGTTTGCCAAGATGTCAAAATGTGAGTTCGCCCAACAAGAGATTGAGTATTTTGGGCATATGGTGACTAAACATGACATCAAGGTGGATCAACGCAAGGTCGAGGTGGTTAAGAATTGGAAGAGCCCTAAAACTTTGTGACAATTACGAGGATTTTTGGGATTTTTGTCCTACTATCAACGATTTATTTTCAACTTTTCAAATATAGCAGCACCACTCATGCATTTATTGAGAAAAGGAAAATTCGAATGGAGTGAAGATACTCAAAGGAGCTTCGTTCAATTGAAAGAAGCTTTGGTGAATGCCCCAGTTTTGGTACAACTAGATTTTAACTTACCTTTCAAGTGTTGGGGATGAATGAATGTGGTACGGAATGAAAGAGCCGAGATGGCCAAATTTTGACCAATCCCTTGGTGCATGCACTACATCTACTCGGAGAGGTTCCATAGGAAAACACAAACAATTCTAATGCACTTTGCGAAAGCGTAAATAGATTTAGAGCTAGAGCTTATGATCGAAAAACAAATAAGTTATTTGTGTATCATCAACAACTGATCATAACAAAATGGAAATGCATTCAATACAGTATGACAAGACTCGTATTTACTAGAACAGAAACTATGATGTTCGCAGAGAGTACAACTCAAAATGCAGACAAGCTAGAGTCGCATTCTTCCTATATCAATACTCTGATGAAACAAAGAAAAAGAATGAATTATTGTGCTCTAATGTTTGATTGATTGAATCATAATGTGTCTTAATTTCTGTCTTTGATCTGAAGTCTACATACATCATTTACATTGCAGATGCAAGTACAATAAGTTAAAAGTCTGATGTAGGTCATGGCGAGAGGATCATGGAGCGGTGGAGCATGATCAATGGCGCTGCTTTCCTCCACTAGTGACCGCAAGTGATGATCTTGCAGTGTCTTATGGTTAGCCCCCTTCGTTACTTGTATCCACTAGTGACCGCAAGTGATGATCTTGCAGTGTCTTATGGTCAGCCCCCTTCATTACGTGTATCCGCTAGTGAATGCAGATGATGATCTTGTGGTGTCTTATGGCCACTCCCCTTCGTTACAAGTATCCACACATGGGATTACACAATCTTGCAATTCAATAAATTGAATTTTGCAAATAAATTGTGGAAGTACCTTTGTTGAGTTATGTAGAAAAGCCTTTTACTTCTGTCTCTATGGATCTGAACCTTGAGACTATAATGCGCCTCTCCCAAATCTGTCATCTCACATTCTTGAGACAACATCCTCTTGGTTTTCTTTGTCAGTTTGATATTGTTGTTGAACAACAACGTATCATCTACATAAAGCATGATAATGACAAAAAACTGGTTGACAACTTTGAAATAAATATTAGCTTGGTTCAAATCCATGGTCGATAAAAAATGTGCTGATTTGATGGAACCATGCTCTGGATGATTGTGTCAGGCCGTTCAAAGCTTTATGGAGTTTTCACACTTGGTCTTCATGACCATTAAGGACATAGCCTTCTGGCTGGATCATGTAAATGTCCTCTTCAACAACTCCATTGAGGAATGTCGTGGTAACATTCCAAGTATTATTTTTCAGCAATGAGCTATACTCCTTATCCATATCTTCTTTCCAGAGATCTGAGTCAGCCTGTGACATAGCTTCTGCAACTGTGGTTGGGTCTTGAATATAGTAGTGAGAAAACTCATCAGTATAGTGGACAATTGAATTCAAATCCTTGTCAATCTTCTCGTTGTAGCCTCCGACTGTGAAATTTGACTTTGTGTTAGCTGCTTTGGATGCTCCTGAGTTGTAGCTTCTTCCTCTGAATCTGACTGTACAAGCTAATTGCTTGAAAGATTCGTAATAGTATTTCAATATGCATCAGTTGTCGGGGTAGAATATGTGGACTACATCTGGTCTTTGCCCTTCAAGTCAATAAACTGCTCTTCAAGGAAGGTCACATCCTTGTTAGTGAATAATTTACAGGTTTCAATATTGTACAGTCAATACATTCTGTTAGAGGAACAATAGCTAACAAAAACAGATTTGAATGAATGCTCATCAAGCTTCTTTTTTGCGTCCTTTGGGACATGAGCATAGGTAGTGCATCCGAATACTCTCAAATGCTTCAATGAAGGCTTGGAGCCTGCTGTCCAAACTTTATGAGGGGTTTTGCTTTTAGGTAGTCCTTTAGTTGTATATCGATTCTACATGTAGGCTGTTGTTATACAACATGTTGCCAAAATGGTTTGGACAAAGAAGCATGTACGATCATGCATTTAGTAGATTTGACTTCCTTTCGGCGCGTCAATTCAACTATGGGGAATAGGAAGCATCAAACTGCTGTTCGATGTCTGTGTCAGAAGAATGGTTCTTAAATTCATTTGATATATATTCATCGCCATTGTTGCTCCTAAGAGCTTTGATCCTTTTGCATGTTTGCAACTATGCATTCTCTTTGTATTTTTTGAAGAACTTGAAAGCTTTAGATTTGTGCTTCATGAAATATATAGCAATTTTTTTTAGAATAGTCATCAATGAATGTAATAAAGAATTTTGCACCAAGCAATGATGGTGTTTGCATTGGGCCACATATGTCAGTGTGAACTATGTCTAGCAAATCTTTAAAAATATGTTCTTGATTTGACTTACATGGCCTTCAAGTTTGCTTTCCTATGATACAACTTTGGTAGTCAGGAGGGTCTAACTAAACATAGATGGATCCACTTCGTGGAATGGCATTCAATGTATTGGCTACACACATGAAACAAATTCCATAAGTGACAAATATAGATTGACGAAGATTATAATAAAAAACAATCATATAAAATTAACAAACCTCAACGTCTTCCAAATTCGATGGTTGACCTTCTTCTTTTCGTCCAAACTTCTACAAATGATTTTCAACAATGCGTCTTTCACGCATCTTTTGTCCATCACACTTGAGGCATGTGCACCATATTTTATTTTGAATATAATTTCTCTATGAGAAACAAAAATCAAGTACATGTCACTTTAGGACAATATTTTAACTTATAATAACAAAATTTTTATGAACAAGAAAACATGCATGTTTATTACTTACCTTGTTAACTTGAGTACTGTCTTCATTGCTAGACTGATCTGAATGTGATTCATCTCGTTGTGATAAACTACATATGTACACAAGTACAAAACACAAATAGCATAAAATTATTGTATGATTCCAACGGATGGAAATGTGCAGGAATGCTCTGTAACCACCCACCGTTGACTACTACCTGATTTGTGAACTGCAAAATGGGTATAAAGAGCTTGGACTATTATATCCAGAAATTCATGGACCTATGGAATAGAGTTCTATTATTCAATGCAAAGTTGACACTATGGCAGTTTGTCCTAGGTTTGCCACCCGACTATCAAAATGAATGCAGACAAAATGTGCTTCAAAGCCTTGATGATGCATTTCAAATTTCAAACGCATATGATTTCACAGTGGTCCCATCATGAAAGCAGTTGTGCAAATTCTAAATGCTTTGAAAACCAAAAAGGAGATGAAGCGCGGTACAGACCAAGTAAAATATTTTGACAATTGGATCAAGCAGCATCAGATCCCAGAAATCCGAAGAGAAAGAGATTCAAAAATTCTATCTCTCGAGGCTAAAAAAGAGAACTTACATTTCGTTTCTAAAAAGCTTGGACATATGATGAAGTTTTGTCCATAAAGGAAAAACATGTTGTCCCATATGATCAAAATCCCAGAAAGTAATGGTAAGACTTTGCAAATTAACTTGACAAATTGTGAGTGTGAATGTTTTTTCAGTAAAGAAACTTAATGATCAAACAGAGAAGGATTACTTTCCCTTACCTCTGACCACACAAATCCTCAAAGATATGGCGAGACCAGAAGCTTTTAACTTCCTGGATGACTTTAGTGGGTACTTTTTGGTCCAAATTGCTCCTGAAGATCGTTTCAAAACAATGTTTGTTATAGAGTTTGGCACATTTGCGTATAAAGTTATGCCATTTGGTCTGTGGAATGTCCCATCCATGATTCAAAGGGTGATGCAATGAGCTTTCAAGGATTTGTTGCACAAAAATCTAGAGATTTATTTCGATGATCTTGGTGTGCATTCCTCTCAAGATATGCATCTTGAAGTCCTTGAACAAGTATTCATTCGTTGTCGAAAGTTCTGAATTTCATTAAATCCTAAAAAGTGCCAGATCAGGATTACCCATGGTGTAGTACTGGGCCATATTATTTCTTGAAATGGTATAGCCACTGATCCTGAAAAGATCAGAGTGATTCTAGAAATGCTTCTACCTGGCACAATACAAAAAATTTATGTCTTTTTGGACCACACAAGTTATTATCGAATTTTTATAATACACTCCACCGATAAAGTGCGGTTAGTATATCAAATCGTTACTGATCCAAGGTGGATAGAAGACAAGATTAAAGCCTTCGAAGATCTCAAATAGGCTTTAGTTACTGCACCCATTCTTCACGTGCCTGATTATAATAAGAAGTTCCATGTGCATACGAACGCTAGTAAGTATGCCATTGGCACTGTTTTAATGCAGTTCGGAGAATTTGGAAAAGATTTTTCAATTGTTTCCTAAGTCGTCAGCTGGTTCCAACTGAGGCTCATTATTCCACGACAGATCGAAAGGCATTAGCAATGGTCTATGCTGTTCAACAATCCCGTCATTATTTGCTAGGCTAGCATTTTGTCTTTTATACCGACCATCATGCTCTTCTTTATCTTTTGAATAAATCATGCAAAATAGGATGAATTGCATGATGGTTGTTGATTATTTTAGAATTCAACTTTGCAATTGTTATTTGAAAGGGATCACAACATTTTTTGGCTAATCACCTTTCTCGATTACCTAATGTTGAAGCATCTGATGAGCCAATAAATGATAAGTTACCAGATGCTTGTCTATTTTATATAGATGCGACTCCGTTATGGGCAGATGATATCACTAGATATCTAGCCACTGGGAAAATAGATCCTCAGTTGACCAAACTGCAAAAAATAAAACTTATCATAAAATCTTTGCCATATCACCTTATTGCGGGACAATTATATAAGTTAGGTGTTGACGGTATTACAAAACGTTGTGCTCACGAATCTAAAGTCCGACAGATTATTGCCTTGATACATGAAAGTATTGGGGGGGAGGACATTTATCCTCCGATGCTACTACTAGGGCAATTCTTCTTGGGGAGATTTTGGTGGCCAACCCTTTTCAAAGACACTTATGCTTATATAAAAGTTTGTGACATTTGCCAATGCGCAAAGAATACCAAAAAAGCCGAGCACAATCTCCTTACTCCAATACTTGAAAGCCAAGCATTTCACAAATGGGGTACTGATTTTGTTGGACCCATTAGCCCAGCAGCACGCGACACACAATCACGATACATCTTGATTGCCATTGACTATGCCACAAAGTGGATAGAGTCTAGAGCAACACGCAAAGTCTGTAGCATGCTTCCTCTATGAAAACATCATCACTCGATTTGGCTATCCAATAGAGCTTGTCAGTGATCGAGGTTCTCACTTCCTTAATGAAGTAATCAACAGTTTACTGACTCATTACTTCGTTATCCACCGAAAGAGCACCCCGTACGATAGAAGACGCAAATGGCTGGGTACGAAGATGTTTCATCAAGCAGTGAAGACAATGAAGATGAAGAGGAAGACAACCTTCAGATGAGACGCACTGGATGACGAAGAATTTCACCTGTTGTCTCCTCACCTCAGCTCTAAATCATAAACACCAGTCCTGACAAATCCTAAATCCAAGATTAGGTTCCATTGCCAATCAAGGATCAAAATCAAGTCATAAGTGTGTCTTTGGCAGGCGGGACACACCATCATTATACTTTAGAAATTGCAATACAATACTATTCTAAAGACACAACTTGATTGTAACAATTCATATTCACATCAATGAAAATTTCAAAAATGGGTTATATACATGTAAGATTGTAATATGTACATGTATATGTATACTTGAAATCTTTTGAAATTAATAGTATCTATTCAGCATTTTTTTCTGTACCAAGAGAAGCATCTTCTAAAATTGCTTCTTTCTGTGCTATTTCAGTAAGTCTAGGAGGCTCAAAAACTACAACCTCCTTTCTTCTTATTTCTCCTTCCTCTTCATTGGGGAGGATTTTAATTCCCCGCTGATCGTATATTATAATATTTGCATCATGTGCAACCTAGAAGGATGTTAGAGCAAAATAAGCTTTCTATTTTTCCCTCTTTGGGGCTCTCAATTTCAAGATCAAAACTTTTTCCATTTGAAACAAATTTTTTTATCAACTCTTGCCGCAATTTGTACACTTCGTCATGTTTGTACAGTTCAAGAGCGAACTGTCATTTAGCAACAAAATGGATGAGCAATTTAAGTAAATAAATTTGAAGAAATAAAAATTTAAAGGACAAGAATATCAAATGAATTGTTTTGCCAATACAAAAATAATGAAAACAATATTACCTTATCAATATCAACGTCTATTTCTAGATTATACCATTCAAAAAATAGGTTTGTGTTGTACAACACAAACCATGCACAACTGAAAAAATCATGTTGTTGTATAAAACAAAGAATCAAATTCTCTCTGTGTATTGTCAACTGAATTGGATTTTACAAATAGAAAATTTGATAGTCCTTTATTTACTTTGACGGTAAGAATATTCAAGCTCCAATGATGGCTGCAACATTAAAAATAAAATTAGAATCAATATAGAAAGACATAAACATCAAAATAAAACACAGATAATGCTCATCTAAAAAGACTTACTTATTTTCATATATAATCAAATAAATTTTGGCCATTGGACTGCACTCGATAAAGTATATAGCCTTCTCAAAATTGGCCTCGTTGGCATTGACTACAATGATAAAAAATGGAGACACAACAAAAATGTCTCACAAAGAATCGAGACTGATGTTGCATTGCAAAAAATTCTTACCAGCTTCGACGATTAAATCCGTTATCTCAACAATTTTATTTTTCATTTTCTCACAAAAATTTGGACAAAAAAAAAAATAGTACTATTTGGAAATAAAAGTTAAAATAGTTGCCAAAAGTATCTATTTTTTTTTGGCTAAATAAGACTCATTTTTATTGTAGTGGTCATAATCAAAATATGTCTAACATAGATCGTATGGTATTCTAACAAAGAGAAGAAAGAAGGCTTGAAGAGATTTGGATACAATATTTACAGAGGTGCCAATCATTTTATCAAGCTCCTCTTGGGGTATCTCTTATCAAGCTAGATACAATAATGTATCTAGCTTGAGTAACTCTTGTCGTAGGATGAATAGGACCAACATAATCAGGTCCCCATTTTTCAAATGGTACTTGTGCTAAGACTGCATGTAAAGGCTCGTAATTCTGTTTCGTAGAATGACGTGCACATTGACAAACATCACATGAGTGAATATACTTTTCGGTATCTTATGAAACGTAGGCCACCAACATCCTGACTGTAAAATTTTATGAACAGTAATATCGGATGAAAAATGTCCTCCCATTCCATCATGAGAAAACATGATGAGATTAGGCACTTTGTGTGGTAAAACACATCTTCTCAAAATATCATCAGCTCCACAACGATAGCTCCACAACGATACCTCCACGACGATACAATTGTCCCACAATCAATCGATAAGGTTGTGCCTTTACAATCCATCGCCTTTGTTGAACTCTGGACAAGGATTCATTGGGTTGGCCCAACATCAGATATTCAACAATGTCTATTGCCCACTCAGGTATTGCTTCAACATAGAATAACGCCGCATCTGGTAGTTCATCATCAACTTCAGTATTGACTGGTGCTGTTTGTATTCAAGAAACGTGATCAACAAGATAATGTTGTTAGCCCTTCCGAACCACAACTCGAAAATCAAATTCAAATAGTAAAAGTAACCATCTTGCAATGCATCTCGTATTGTCTCTCTTGTTTACCAAATAAAACAACGGTTGATGATCAGTGTAAAAAGCAAAATGTGTTGCCATCAAATAATGTCTAAAATTTTTCACTAAAAAGATCATAGCCAACGCTTCACGTTCTGTAGTAGAATAATTCATTTTCTCATCGATAAGTTGTCAACTAATAAATCTGATAGGATAGTCTTTCTTATATTGCCCCGGTTGCGTCAAGACAAATCCAATAGCAAATTTTGATGCATTTGTATGCACATGAAATTCTATTGTCCAATTAGGATCTTGTAATATTGGTGCAAAAGCTAAGGCTGTTTACAATTTTTCAAATGCTTCCAATGCCTCAACTGTTTAAATTGGTACAATTGTTAATATACAGGTCGTGCCAAATCCGCAAAAAATAAGATAAATATTTGCTAAGAGTTTGTATGATCCATAAAAATGTAAACTCCTCGGATTGTTTCTGGTGGTGGAAATTCCACAATAATCTTGATTTTGGAATAATCTGTAGCAATTCCATGTCTTGAAATCACATGTCCAAGAACAACACCATGAGTAATTCATACTAGACCGAAGCCATCACCTATATCTGCTCTATTGAACATGATTAAGATCAAACCAAAACTAGCAGTTCGGGCCTATTTCACATAAATCCAATGAAGCATATGCACCAGTTATGATTGTCACGAGAGCTTAGAAGCACAAATGAATATCAGTTACAAATTTACCTATTACATATGGGGTCTATTCAAATCTTCATTTAGAGAAAAAAAAATTACTATAATGTGAGACAGTGGATCAAAGACTTACAAGAGGAAATTTTTTTGGAGAATGTCCAAGCTGTATCTGAGGTTCCTCCTGTACTTGTACTATCAACAAATTTATCTGATCCTTTTCATAGATCTCATCAAAGGAACAATGTTAATACTCAATAGAATCACGGAGAAGAGCATTTAAGATGATAGAACCAGAGGTTTTACAAACTGAGCTAATTGTGTCTAGAAGAATTCTTATGGTTGGTACCTCATGCTAAGAAAATATTATTAGATCGATTGAACAAAGATTGGTACTTGATGTGGCTCCTAAGGTTGCTAGATTTTATTGATGTAATCCAAACTTTATAGAGCTTATCAAGAAGGAGTTACATTGGTTGCTTGAAGTTGATTTCATTTACAAAATTGAGCATACTGAATGAATTTCAGGATCAGTTCCCATTACCTTTCACGGAAAGCATTTTGGAATGCCTTGCTAGTGCTAGAGCTTATAGTTTTCTGGATGGATTCAATGGATATAACCAAGTCAAGATTGCACTTGTTGATCAGCATAAAACTGCCTTTGCAGCAAAATACGGGGCTTGTGCTTACATATACTGTTAGATTTGGGTTACCCACGAAATTGTTCTGGGGCATGTTATTTTGAGAAATGGCATTGCTACAAATTTTTCTAAGATCAAAATTATCATGGAGTAACCCTCCAAGTACTATAAGGGGAGTTTATATTTTTTATGGGTCACACAAATTATTATCGAATTTTATCATGTTCTTTGTAGATCTAGCATGGCCTATGTACAAGTTGACTATTGTTTCAACTTGGACAATTGAAACCTTGGAGTCATTTGAAAAATTGAAAAAAGCCTTAATTTTTGCACCGATATTACAAGCACCTAATTGGATAATTGAATTCCATGTGCATATTGATGTATCAAATGCTATTGGATCAGTATTAACACAGCCAGGAGAATACAAGAAAGACTTTCCTATCATATTTGCGGGTTGACAAAATTACCATATGCTACATTATTTTATGTAGAATCGATACCTGAATGGGCCGCATAAATGAATCATTGTCTAAAGTTCAACAACGACGATTGATTGTAAAAGCACAACCTTATCAATTGATCACCAAATAGTTGTATCAATGAGGAGCTGATGATGTTCTTCAAAAATGTATTTTATCATGTAAGCTATATGATTTAATCATGTTATCACATGATGGAATGGGAGGAGGTCATTTTGTAGTAGATATTATTGTTCATAAAATTCTACAATCAGGATGCTGGTGGCCTACACTTCGTGAAGGTACATAAAGGTATACCCATCATTGGGATGTTTGTCAACGTGCATGTTGACCAACAAAATAGAATTATGAGTATTTGCATCCAGTTTTAACACAAAGTGTCAGTTGAGAAGTGGAGACTTGATTATGTTAGTCCTATCCATCCTATAGCACGACGTACTCAATCTACATACATTACCGTAGCGATAAATTGCATGACCAAATGGGTTGAAGCAAGAGTTGTGTGGATGGTTGATGCAAAATCGACCACCAAGTTTTTGTTTGAGAACATTATTGTTCAATTTTGTTGTCAAGTTGAGATCATGAGTGATTGGGTACCCATTTTTTGTCAACGAAATGATCAAGTGTTTAATGGAAGAATTTTTTTATTATCCATCGGTTTAGTATTCTGTATTATTTGAGGGGTGATGAGCAAGCAAAATATTCTAACAAGATTCTATGTAGTATCATGACCAAGACAATTAAGACAAGTTGCTCAGATTGGGAACTGTAGAAGTTACATGCTACTTTATGGGCTTTTCAAATAGCTTGTAAAGTTAGTCCAAATCAAATGTCTTTCATTTGGTTTATGGTCAGGATGTTGTTATGCTGACAAATTTTTGGTTCCATCCTTACGCATAATAGCAGCTACTGAATATTTGGATGATACTAAGTCCTTGCAACTCCGTCACGACGCTTTGCATAAATTATGTGAAACCATACTTATGGCAATTCATGCATTAGCAGCAGAGAAAGTTCGTCGCAAAGCATGACACAATCGTCATTTACATAAGAAGGATTTGAAGGAGGAAAATCTTGCCTTGATGTATAAAACGAAACCGATTAAGGAAAAGTTGAAATTCGCAGATGAATGACCATACTGAGTCAAATAAATTTTATCTTATGGGGCAATGGTCTTGGAACCCTAGTGAATGGCAGCCAATTACGCAAGTTTTGGTAGTCTAATCTTCCCACCTCAATCTCATTTTTTATTACTTATTTATTAATTTTTTGGAAAAGACATTAAGGAAAATATTTTCAAGACTGAATGTTTTGTGAAAAAATGGCCTAAAAGTCATTATCAGAGCTAGATTTTGATTCAACCAGTCATATTACCCCTCGTTGAGCTCTTAGATGATAAATCCTACTCAGATCGAACTATATTGAGTTGGATGAAGGTTGGTTTGTAGCAGAAGTACCAATTTTTAAATCATGCGAGAGTTCAACTCTAGGTTACCGTATGAACCTTCTAAGCATCAAGTCATTATAATTCTTTGTCGACCTGAAGAAATGATTCAGAGCATCAAACTTAGGTTGAAACCCTGAAAAAAATCATTACATGCAGTACCTAGGCAAGAGTTGAAGTTAGGTGAGGGTTGATCTAAAGAACCTTCTCCAAGCTCCACCATTGGCCAAGAACCTTTGCTGAGATTTTTGGAAGCTATTTTTATAGTATTGAATATACCTATCAATTCTTGTTCATATTTGATCAGTCAAACTAGCATTTTGTCTAATAGACCCTCCAAAGTTGCCTTTATAAGAGCCGAATCCGAGTTCATTTCTCATCAATGCTAGCGAAGCTCTTGCAAATTTTTTCCGCTACTGAGATTCCTAAGAACTTTCATCAAGTCTTTTGATGCACTTTCCAACCATCTGATCTTCATACTTGCCTATTTTGACTACTGCAATTATGTTGGCTACCAATACTGACTTTTAGTCTCCTACCTCCCTTATGAAAATAGATGTGCTTGTAACACATGATCTTCTAGGCTTGGCTAGCACTGACAAAGTGGGTGAATGGATAATCCTCATTGAGCCTTTGCTCAAGGAATGGGCATTTAATCCACTATCTTTTCAAATAAAATTAGTATGGTGTTTATTGAAATGGCCTTTGGTTCATGGGACGAGGCCAAGGAAGTATTTTATATCACCTATAATGGAGTAGTGTGTCTTGCTGCGATAGAAATAATTTATGGCCCTAGGTCCAACCTGTTATGTCCATGATCAGTACATATAGGATACAGTATACTCCTAGTCTTGGATACACACGGTATTCCAGTGAAACAAGTTGTTAGTTATGCCATGTCATACTGGACATGACCCGAAAGTAACTAATATCCTTGTGAGGCCCAGAACACACTAAATGGAGTTTAGACAAGGTATGAGACAATGTATGCATGTGTAGAGTTATCAATAACAATTCTATGAATAGTTGGTCCATGCTTAGGACTCTATTCTAGGTGAATCTATGTATAGGGGACTTAGGGCTATGCATTTCTATGTGCCTTGGACGCTTTTGGCTCTATATATTGGGTCCAAACTCGCCCTACTCCTCATTATGGTTGTGGATTCATTGCCAAGCTCTCACTCTATATTCATGCTTCTTGTTCCTTGGCTTGGGGGTGAGGCTTCTAGAGTTTGATTGGATGCTTCTACTTGGTAGGAGGTTGCTGAACATCAATTGAAGCTGGGAAAAGATGAATCATAGTCTTTTGATGTTGTTTTAGAAGTTGGAGGGTTTGTAGCAAGTAAAAAATTGACCAATTTTGGTGAACTTTGGGGGGTGGATTTCTCTAAATCCATAAGGGAGTCATTTTGGATTTTTTACAGCATGATTTGTATTCCATTTTGGCTTTTCAGCAAGCTATCAGACTTGTAAATTGATGGGTAGAGGCTTATGTTTCAATTCCATCATGTTTGTAGCAATTTTGACTACTAGAAATCAAGAATTCATGGTTGTCAGCCCATACTGCTGCATAGGATCTGTATGAAGGCTTAGACCATTTAAGACTATTTGAATCGTCACTTTTAGGCTTGGTTGAGTGTTTGCAAGTTTTTAGACAAATTGGCCTTGAAAAAGTGCGCCCTCCTAACAGGTTATTTGGATGTTTTGAACTCACACATGTGAATCCTAGGTGGCAGGTTGACGTGGCAAGTGTCTTGTTCACTAGGTCTCCCTCTGTACTAAGCTTTACAGCACCCAATATGATGTCATGTAGCCAAAGATATGATCTGAAGTTTTGCAATTTTGTGTGCAAAATTGGCAGAATTTCAAATTGTTCTGATTGCATGCATGACCATTTTCTATTTTGAGGTACGGTACTAGCATGGAATGTCTGCATGTTAATTCTCAGATTGATTCTGACATGAATGAGTGGTTTAGATGTGTTTTGAGTGGTTATTCGCATGTACTCTGACTGTTAGATACAAAACTGGGTTTTATAGCTGAAAATTTTCGTAGAACTTGATTTTATGTAAAATTTTGTAATTGTGAAAAATCAGTTTAATGTCGCATGTCTTGCATGCCTGATGGACATTAATGTAGTAAAATTGAAAATCGAACAATGAATTGAGTTTTCTATTTCGATTGCTTAATAACTGACAGTGGTTTTTTACGAATCTTTAGAAAAAAATTTAAAAAAAATATTAAAAGTGCAAAAATTCAAAATTTTTAGTTTGTCTTGATGAAACTCTGTCGGGAGTTACTCTATGCTAAAGAGTCCAAGTGTGAATTCTTTAAGCAAGAGTTGCTTTACCTCGGTCATAAGATCATAGTAAATGAGATCAAGATTGATGAGGATAAAATCAAGATTGTGATTGAGTGGCCAATTCTAGGAACTATGAGACAAGTAAAGTCATTTTTAGGTTTTACACTTTTCTTCAAGAGATTTATTGAGGATTATGCTAAGTTAGCAGCACCACTTAATAATCTGACAAAAATAGTTGTTAATAAAAATACAAAAAGGAATCAACCTAATCCGCCTGTTTTTTGGAACGAGATATTGGAGTACTGTTTTGAGAAACTTAAAACAATGATTGTTTCAGCTCCCGTGTTACAAATTGCAAATCCAGATTTACCTTACGTCGTGAGAATGGATGCAAGTGACGTTGCAGTTGGAGCGGTTCATACCTTAGCTGCATTCATACCAGTGAAGTCAACTATAAAGGCTTCTGATTCAGCCCACATCTTTGTTGAAAGATTATTTCAGTTATATGGTCTGCCAAGCGACATTGTTAGTAATAGAGATCCTAAGTTCACAGGTCACTTCTGGTCAACAATATTCCATAAACTTGAAACTTCTTTGAGTTTAAGTTCTTCTGATCATCCTGAATCAGATGGCCAGATAGAAAGGACTAATCAAACTATGGAAGATATTATGAGGATGTATGTTTTTCATAGGAAATCTCATTGGAAAAATTATCTCCCACTGGTTGAGTTTGCATATAATAGTAGAAAACATTATGCTACAGGTTACAGTCCTTTTATGCTTATGTATGGTTTTCAACCTAGATCTCCAGTAAATGTTGAGACAAAGTCTGTTAAGATCCAGAAGGTTGTTGATTTTTGGCATGATATGCACGAGATATTGCAAGTGGCTAAGGATAGTATCTGAAGTGCTTAGGATAGAGCTAAACACTATACCAATCTTAAAAAATCTCCAAGAGATTTTAAAGTTGAGTTCATAAGTGTTTCTTACCACATAACGAAGATTTTAATGTCGCCAGAAATTCATGGAAGAAATAAAGATCATTTCATCAAGATTTAGAATCCAAAGTGAATAAATCTCATGAGGTGTCGTGGAACCACCACCAACTTTGGTGGGGAATACTGTTGGAGGTTTGTAGATATCGAGCCAACCGTCATTAGACTAAATTTCATTTATTAGCAATTAATAAGTGAGGGGATTTGCCACCCTAGTGTGTAAGTCCAAGTTAACTATCACATAGTTATTCATTAGAAGTTAATGAAAGGACTTTAGGCCAATTGTCAGAATGAAATATCGCAGGAACTAATAGTCAAGTAAGTGAATAATAGTTGGTTTCCCTTCAAATTCAAATTCAAATAAGGAGAGAGGTAGGAATTGGCCAATAGGCTTTGAGGCCAAGTGCCCTAGTACTATAGCTCATTTTTTATGTTCAATCAAGAAGGTGGAAACTCTATCAATTTGCAATTGGATGCCCTCGCTATTTCTTTCTTGCTCCATCTCTCATGTTTTTTTGAAATCTTTATTTTATTTGGATTTTCTAATCGTTGGGATTTAATCTTGTTTCTATTTTTGTGAGAGATAAGAGAAAGAGAGAAAAGTAAGCTTGACCTTGGTGGTTAGGGTTAGTGGATCATAGTGTTAGATGTTGAATCACAAGGATGTGTATGAATTTGAATTATGCTATCACTCTCATGAGAATGAATCTCCAGGTGACATGTTAGAATACTCGCCAATATTGTCGCAAACTTGCAACAATGACATATGCATTTACGAGACATTACATGTTCAAATTTTATCCCTCTTCCTAGAGATAGCTAGCTCCAAGTTCACATACTTCATCAAAGCACCACATTCAACTAAACTTTATCTAATGTAATCACATAAGAAGGTGGGGCCTTGTGGCTTGCAAGTTGTCACCCTTGTTTAGTGAATTGAGCTCATTACATTCATTGGAATGTTTGAGATACATGATTGAGAGGTGAATGTCTTTTCCTCTCAATGGGTCAAAATCATTATGGACCATGGCAACCCTTTTTACCATCCCTTGACAGATTATGATGAATTAGTTTATGGGCCATTGAAAACCCAAAAATTCATTTATGTTATATCAAGGGTTGCTTTTGGCTTGAAAATTTCATTCCCTACAAGGAAATCCATTTTGGAGAGCTCTCAACATTTTAGGGATAAGCTTGTGAGGAGCAAAATCCTTTTCCTGGATCTACACCGATTATGATATGAAGATTATCATGGAATGTGTTCGAAGTTAACCCACCCCATTTTGCATTACGTTCATAGAAGAGTACCAATACATGGAAGTCATCAATCTTCTCTTCTAGGAGAGTCATCTAGGACCTAGGTGAAAATCAATGCTTTGAACTTAGCCTACTACTCTTTTAAGACAATACAATGTACTTAAATTTTGTATATGTGTGATTTTGTGAATGTTTGTTAGTATTGATAGCATATTAGCAAAAAGTTTTGCAGCATGGGGAAGCTAAATCACAAGCCTAACACTTGAGAGGAAATAGATAGACTTAACACATTTGCATAAAGATTGAACTGAAGACGCACAATTCACTCAAGTTTCATTTTGACAATGTCAATGAAATAATCACTTTCAACTTGGATTGCCAATAATTTCAAATGGTATAACGTGCATCTAAAATGACCTTGAACATCCAGTGTAGCCATCAGATTGCAATAGCTAGGAATGGTTGTACTTTACATCCAAAATTGCCTTGGACGAGCAATATTGCCGTTAGATTGCAATAGCTAGGAATGGTTGTACTTTACATCCAAAATTGCCTTGGACGAGCAATATTGCCGTTAGATTGCAATAGCTAGGAATGGTTGTACTTTACATCCAAAATTGCCTTGGACAAGCAATATTGCCATAGACAATGTCAATGGCATTTTAAGAAACCATACATGTTCAAATTTTATCCAACACCTCCATATCTCTCTTCCTAGACCTAGCGGGCTCCCACTCACATGATTGATAAAAGCATACCACAAATTTCTCCTAAAGCCTCCATATCCCTCTTCCTAGAAGTAGCCAACTCCAAGTTCATCCTTCGTAAAGACAACCACATTCAAATGATCCGTATTTGATGTGATCACAACAAGGTGGGGCCTTGTGTCTTGCAAGTTGCCACCTTTTGTTTAGTGAAATGAAATTCAATGCATTCATAGGAATATATGAGATGCATGATTGAGGGGTGAATACTCTCTTTTACTTTCAAAGGGTCAAAATCGCTATGGACCATGCCAACAACCCCTGTACCATCCCTGGAGATATGGGCAAAGATTCAAACACCTAGTGTTTTTGTGACAGATGTAGTTCACTCACACACGACTCTCTGTCTCTCTCTCTCTCTCTCTCTCCAATTGTTTTGATTCCTATAAAATCCGTGGCAATACTCATGTGCTGGCATGTGGATTAGCTAGAGCTTCTGATCTGTTTGTAGATAAGATCAGATCAGATCAGATCAGATCAGATAGGTTTGTAGAGATCATGAAGGTGGTTGGTGTCTTCCTCAAGGGCTGCAAGTATGCTGCCCAGAATCCCAAGTTTTTGTTGAATGTGGAAGCTGGGTTGGGTTTAAGACCCTGGCTAGAGGCTCAAGGACACCTTTACCACCTCACTCATGACAAAGATGGCCCTCACTCTGGTATCCATGACACGCAATTACTACATCATTAATAATTCCGTTGCATTCTTGCTGAGCAATTCAATGAACACGGGCTAGTAGTTGCAGTGGTTTTTTTTTTCTTTGCACTTTTTCTAAGGATGAGATGGAAATGGCATGAAGCATGCTGAGACTTAAGTATTGAGATGCTACATTGGTTTGTGCGTGCAGAGCTGGAAGCGCATCTTCATGATACTGATGTTCTCATAACAACTCCATTCCATCCTGCCTATGTGACTGCTGATCGCATCAAGAAGGCCAAAAATCTCAAACTGTTGCTCACTGCAGGCGTTGGGTCTGACCACATAGATTTACATGCCGCTGCAGCTGCAGGAATAACGGTGGCAGAAATCACAGGTCCCACCAGGCCCTTCCTACTTTACCTTATCTTCTACACTGACCTTACTGTAACATAACAGAAAAACTAGAATTTTGTCCAATTTGTTTGTATACTATAGGAGATCAGTGCCTGGGTATTCATGTAGCATGGCGAAGAGCTGCATGCAGGATGCAATGTTGTGTCAGTGGCAGAAGATGAACTCATGCGCGTCCTGATTCTTCTTCGCAATTTTGTACCGGGCTGGAAGCAGATCACTCAGGGCAATTGGGATGTGGCTGAGGTTATACACAGGTCTTACGACTTGGAGGGGAAAACTATCGGCACCATCGGTGGGGGCCGTATTGGTCAGTTGCTTCTGCAAAGGTTGAAGGTAATTGCATCTTTCTTCACCTCAATGGCACTTATGGGTCTTCAGTTAAATGCTTTTTAAATACAGTGCTGTGGGTCTATTAAGGTATCTCTTTATAGAACTACCAGAGTTCCAATTGATGCATCTGGTATAAATCTAGTGGTTGTGTAGTAGTATAGTGGATTACACTCTATTAGCATGACGAAACTGTCAAATTAAATATGTTATACCCTACTTCATTGACATGCCAAATTAGCTTCAAATTTACTCATCTTACTCATATTTGTATAAGCCATTTAAGTGCAATCTTCTCTACTACGACCGCTATTCCATCGGAGAGCAACGAGAGAAAGAGCTTGGAGTCACCCGGGAGGAAGATCTTGATACATTGCTCTCAAAATGTGATCTTGTTGTGCTCAATGTTCCACTCACTGATAAGACCAAGTACTTACTCCCTTTCTTTTTGGCTTCTTTACTACCAGCTTGCCTCATCTGCTTTTGAACCACTTATATAAGTTGAAATGGCTGAATCTCATTTATTGGTTGGAAATGTGCTTGTGTGCAGAGGTTTGATCAACAAAGACAGGCTAAGCAAGATGAAGAAGGGTGCTTACATTGTCAATAATGCAAGAGGTGCCCTCATGGATAGGGACGCCATAGTCGAGGCATGCAACAGTGGTCAACTTGGAGGTGCATGGCCTTCCTGCATTTATGCTCTTTTCTCTTTTGCTTGCATCTCAACATAAGCTTCTTTCAACTCATAGAATGATTCTTTATTGATCACCACCATCATGTGCTCTGTATGCATGTTAATTCGGTAGCAAAGTCCATTGTCTTACTATCACAATTGTCTTGGTAATGAGCTTCATCTCTATTCCCATGAATATTTGATGAATCTGCAACTTTCTTATACTTAGTATGAGTATTTGTGATGAGCCTCCTAACGACGAAGAAAGATCATTAAGAGCTGATTTGGCTTGGAAAAATGGATATAATTGTGACAAATCTAGGGTACAGTGGAGATGTATGGGACCCTCAACCAGCACCCAAAGACCATCC
Source organism: Diphasiastrum complanatum (assembly GCA_029204225.1). NCBI lineage: Eukaryota > Viridiplantae > Streptophyta > Lycopodiopsida > Lycopodiales > Lycopodiaceae > Diphasiastrum > Diphasiastrum complanatum. Next base: position 15,085 of record MU834114.1, on the reverse strand, counting down.
TTGGCGTTACATGGCCAACCATGCAATGACACAACACATATCTGGAGCAAGCCTAGATGCCCAGGCATGTTATTGCATCCCTTGCTCAATATTTGTCTAGCCATTTGCTCTTCCCTTTCCTTGCTTACGAAGAATATGAAATCATGCTATAAACAGAACAATAGAGCAATGTAGGATTATGTCGAACTAAAAGCTGAGTCTTGAATAGGAAAAAAGTCTGATTGTAACAAATCAAGGTATCATGAAAAGATTGACTACTTAAATGTCATGGATGAATATGCGTGCTATGTTAGTGCAGTGGAGGATTGCAGCTGGTACAAAAGAAACACTCGAAAAGTTCTTCAAGGGCCAAGTCTTTCCCGAAGAGTACTACATTGTCAAGAAAGATGGGAAAATTGCACCTCAGTACACCTAAATGTCAAGTGTGGCAACATCAATGAAGTCATCAAGTTTGGTGAGTCTAGGTTGAATAACTTTTGTGAAAGGATGAGTTTGCTATTAAACTCGATCCAATAATTATATGCAACCTCAAAAAAAGAGGCTGCAAGATGGTGTGTTTATGTACTACTACAAAATAAACAGCAAAGGGTCTTCCATTTAAGGGTCCTCACAAATTCGGTTCAGGCTTGCAATTCACCTTCATAGCAAGGATGTTGTAATGCACATGAGTAAATGCACAAACATCAATAAAGTTCGGTTCATCACATCAATGGTACAAGTGAGAGTTATATATGACTTGTCACTTGGCCTTTCATGTGTGAATTGAGTCATGAATTGAAGCTCAAATCAATTTATATATAATAAGTATAAAATGTTCAAAGGAAAACCTTACGGGATGGTTAAAACAAAATTCATGTGAATACCAAAAGCACTTACTCAAAACCCAATCACTAAGAAAATTTATGAAAGGTTCTAAGTATTTTTATCTTACGAACGATTCTCTTAAAACTTTACATTTACTAGTGAGATTTCTTAGCAAAGAGCTCCTCCTCAATCAGGCTCAATAAGTATTGCTATTAACACTAGAGTCGTTTCAAAATGCACACAAAAGTGTGCATTCAAGCAATTATTAAAAAAATCATATCTCATAAACTATGATGAATCACATCAAATCCTTTCACATATGTGTTCTTCATATATACATTTACCAATTAAAAATTTTGAGACCTTCATTTTGAGCAACTTATGTGTAAGATATGATGTGTCAAACATGTGGGGATATTGATGAAACTTTTATATTTTCATATGTGGGACTACATTGTTGTGAATTTTACATTCAATTTTTAGCTTTTTTACTCTTCAAAATCCTGTATGACTATAGAAACATGTCTATAAAAAAAAATTGAATTTGGGGATCTATAGAAATAGATACATGCATTCAAAGTTATCCTTTTAAGTGCTGATACAAATCACACAATTGGAAATATCATATATGAGTGTATAATACCATGATTTTAACAATATTGTTTTGGTTTGTCCACTTTAAAAAGTATTATGTGACCATAGAAACATGTCTTTCAAAATTCAATTTGGAATGATGTAAAAATAGATATGTGCATCTAAAGTTACCCATGTCAAGTGCTGAAAAGTATTGAAAATTACTGAAAGGTGCTAGAAAGGTTCATCTCTTTTGGAGGTGCTTTTTACAACTCTTTCTTTGGCTGTCTACTTTCAAAAATCCTTTATGACCATAGAAACATATCTATAAAAAAAATTCAAATTTGGAGTCCTATAGAAATATATACGTCCACCTAAAGTTACCCATGTGAAGTGCTAAAAAGTGCGAAAAATTGAAGTTTTTTGGGGGCAAATTGCCATCAATTGAGTGAAAAAAGCATTAAGTCTTCCAATACCACAGTGAAGAGTCAAGCCTAGTTTCACATACAATTGAAAGAACTCTAGTGTTAACATACTTCTAGCTCAGTAGAGTTCAAGATAAGAATCAATATACTTGATACATGATTGATTGGTAGTGTTCAAAACTAGAACACTAGAATATCATCAGGAATATAGAACTATATGATTCTTGCTCGTGATGGAGGCTTTCAACGAAGGAAGAGTTTGATAACATGAATTTTGATCCCTTATTAGATGCATTGAGATCTAACCAATCAAATCTAATGTGATTGGGATGACTCCTAATCATATGTTCTTTGCACAAATTTATAGCTTTCCAATGCTCTAACCTTTCTTATTCCTTTGTATTAGTGTAAATTTTCCTCTAAAGCTTGGGCAAATACTTTGTATATGCGAGCCACTAGTAGATGATGAAGCTTATATAAGGACCATTCATTATCAATTGTAGTAGATGTCAACTTCAATATTACTTTATATAATTTGATTCCTTGAGTGTTTATCACTTGAGATCTCAAGGCTCATCTTACAATAGATATTTAATCCTAAATATTGTCTAATTTCTTTGTAAAATTCAATATAGTGAGAACCATTTTCACCTGATAAATGATATGGCATCAAGAATAGTGCTAATAGTCATCTTTTAGTGTATTGCTTTACTTTGGAGATCATGAAACATAAATGATTCAAACAAAACTTATCAATCAAAGACGTGTACTGAAATGTGCCTCTGTAGTCAAGTGTAAAGCTAAAAATGCATTCAATAAACAATAAACTCTATTTGCAAACAAGGCTATCTTTTAGAAATTTATTTTGAAACATGCCCTTTTAGTAAAAAATAATGCCAAATAAGTTGATGTGGAAAGGGGATCTTATGCAACAACGGTTTTTCCATACTTCGCTCATCTGTGATTACAATATACCACCACTATATTGCAAAGTATTAGTGTTTGGAAATGGATTATGCACTTATATTCTAGCTTTTCATAGTCAATATATTATGATGCTCTTTGTATCACTCTACTCTACACATAATGCCAAGTGCTCAATTGTTTCTCGTGATTTGATCCTACCTATAAAAGCAAAATTTGCCTTGTGACTGACATAGACAATCATCTTTAGCAACCCTTCTACAAAAAATCTCATCCTACCAGTAGTTCAAGAAATTTTGAACAAGAAAACAAAAAAAAATGATACTTGCATTGCATAAGGGAAAGGCACATGGACCTCGACCTTGGCACTTTAGTCGGACCTCGCTTTTGGGAAAAGGTCCTCTCATGGCATAAGGCCCTTGGACCAAAACTTTTTTTCCAACAATATGTGTGGCTATAAAAACAAGTTTTCATGATTTTCCTCATGGAAACTAGATATATATTTGTTTAGCTTTGTCATGATAATGGTAAGCTATCTTGATAATTCTCTTATGGTTAGCATGTCTCTTGCACACTCAATTCTCCATGAAAGAATCTCATGCTTTTGAACATTGACTCAGTTTTTCAAATCTGTATTATCCTTGGAACTTACCCCATTGCTTTTGCAAACACCATTACTAACTAGAAATGTGAAGCTCAAGGTTGCCCTCCAAATTTTTTTGACATGACATCTCTGGTGAAGGTGCACATGCCAGTCACTTGGATAGTAATTCACATTATTAAGCCTAGTTCCTCCGAGAGGAAGTGGCTAGGTGTTGTGTGTAGTACAATAGCTAGTTGGGTCCGATCCAATGAGGAGCCTTGGAGATGGCTCAACCTCCACTAGTTCAAGCTGACAAAATTTCCAGAATTCACACGTGCGGGGAATGTCCACAAGTATGATGGATCTAATCAATCTCATTGGCCACTTCATTGGGGCAAGGATTCTAATCCAAGCCTTTAAAGTAAACACAACTTAAATTTATTGGTGCTAAGAAAGCACAAGGGCCACATGATTCATGTGAGTTTAAGTTGGACTTTTTTAGCTTTTTTATTTGCAACTTGACTTAGGGCCTCTAATGTCATTTTAGAGCTTTAAGCCCCAAGTCTCTTATTCCTAGGAATTACAACTTGCTACTTGTGCTGGGTTGGGCTTACACGCGCAGGATGACAATGCCCTCACACTTATTATCCTACTTATAATGTAATGTGGTGGGGCCCACTAGGTAAGGTTTGGCCAACAGTATTTTAAGTGGTGGGACCCACTTGTTTATTACTATGCAAGAAATATCCACAACAGGGTCCACGGCCCAAAGTAGCGCCAGTCCCTCGGCACTAGGCTGCAACTGCCGTGAAGGGGGCATTGTTGTCGATTCTTTTATTGCTGGGACATGGCTGCTTCAGGAAAAGCGTGGATAGAACACAACTTAAATCTATTGGTGCTAAGAAAGCACAAGGTGGGATAACCTGAGCCAACTCACCACCAGCCGCGCGCAGTTCCTGAAAGATCGCATCTCTAGAAACAGAGTTAAAAGCATTGGAAACATCCACTTGGAGAACAACCCAGTCAGGATGGAGATCAAGGGTGGCACGCAAACCATGAATGACAACTTCACAACCACCAGGAGTAGAGATGCCAAACTGATGAGGGGAGAGAAAAGAGACAAAAGTATGTTGAAACTGAAAACAGATAGAGCGACTAACAAGACGGAAGAGGACTTCGCCAATAGCGATGGGACGGACGCCACCCGAGGCTTTAGACATGGCGATCAAACGAGACGCAGACAAAAGACATGCGACAGAAGAAGGAATGTGACCAGAGGCGATAAAAGAGCAGACCTGAAAGAGTTGAACAAATCCACTAGCAGAGTCCTCAGGTGGAAAGGAATGTGTTCATAGACCAAACCGGAGGGACCACCAACAACAAGACGAGGACTACGATGGAAGGCACTAGAGAAAGAATCACGATCAAGCACCAAGTCAACATCAGACACAAAGTCCTCCACAAACAAGGGAAGAATGCCTTCAGAAGTAGGATGCAGAGCTTGGAGAGCAGCAACAGTATCAGCAGAAGAGGAAGCGGGTGTGAGAGGAGCTAAAGCTCGAGTAGCACGAGAATACTCACCAACTTGCCCAAGATGTAGGGTGTGACGAAGGCGACGATGGAGAGGTGGGACGCCTTGAGGTTGAGAGTCCTGTGAGTTGCGAGTAGCAAGTGCCTGACAACGTGCAAAGTGTTCATCATGAAGCGTTTTCCAGTCGCCCGATAGAAAGCGACGAAGGCGAGCACGAGTTTCTCTATGACCAGCATCCCCACCCCTCGGAGGAAGGACTAGACACCAAAGGGGAAAAAGAAGAAACAGATGCCAAGCCGCAATGTCAAAGGGGTCAATAGTCAAGCGATCAAGAGGAAGGCGCATAGCAACTTGAGTTTCACGACGGAGAGTGAGGGGAATATAAAAGTAGAGCCTTGGACGAGGGAAGCTTTTCCGTACCCTCACGGCAATTTTGATCGCCTAGGAGACGTTTACAACTATATTTCCATCAAAACCTTATATTCTTTTGGCAAAAAAAATCTTTTAATGCCCTTTTAATGTAACCTTACATTCTTTTGGCTCTTGCCCTGATAAGGTTACATTAAAAGGGCAGAATGTATTGTTGTTTATGGAATGCATGTTTGGCAAGATTGGACGTATTATTTTTAATTACAATTAAGCTGATAAAGTAGTGAATCTTGTTTCAAACATGGATAACAACTGATGCTTAGCTATGACACATGTCTTCCTCACGTAACTAACTTGTGTGGTTTTGTTGTGTGGGGTGGTGGCAGGTAATAATTGGGTGTCCTAAAACTTGCTTCACTTTATGGTAGTCTATATTGTAAGACTTTATACGGCTATGGTTTAACCTGTTATGCTATAAATTACAGGGTTCAAATGGTTTGGTCTGGACTTGTCAAGAGGGACTATGTGATGTCTTGTTACTCTCTCTAAGCATTTTTTAAGAAGCCAACTCGACTACCTTTTGGCCGGACCTTTACCTTTACTTGTATTTTATGGCTAACTAGGTCTTTTTGATGATGCAGTCCACATGATGGTTCCATGACATTGTTGCTCTTGGTTATGGAGAGCCCTTTCCTCCACCTAATTCCTTTGTTCAGAATGTCATGTGTTGCATGAAGAAAGCTGTTGATGGTCACAAACTTATTACTTCTTATGATAAAGCTATTTGTGATGCTATTGGACCTGACTCATACTTTCTTTGCCTTGTTGACCTAATGACTACTGTGGATTGGATCAAAATATATATGGATTTTATTAAAAAGAAAGAAAACCCTAGGTATGGTTGAAAAAATCCATATGGATCTCTCTAACTATGCTGAACATATTGTTGTTGAATTGAAATTCTGCAATTTACATATTCGGAAGGTATTTGCATGTTTGGAAAAGAAAAATGGTGATTTACTGCTAATACCCCTACCCTTACTGAACCTCCTACTTCTCCTCACCCTTTGATCTTTAAGACCTTGATGAAGATAGTGCATCCCAATTGGAATCCTTCTCTCAAGAAATTTGTAAAGCTGATAATCAATCTGCCTTTGAATTCTGTCAATCCAAAAGTTGCCACATACCCTTGGTACCTGATCGTACTATTGAGTTTAAATCTGTCAAAACTGCCTACAAGCTTTGTGGCCTTCCTTTTGTGAATTTCTTGGCACTCATGTTTATTGAACTTTGGATCGCTCTTACTCATCTTACTGAAGCAGAAGTTCAAGTCTGCAAGCTTGTCTCTTTGCATAAAAATTCCTCCTTTGATACACCTTTGATACCGTCATTAAGATGAGCATATTTGAACCTACAAGATGCCCTTCTGAACAAGCATGGGCTAGAACTAGAGGCCATTTTGAGAGTGACTTTAATAGAAATCATTTGGTTTGATCACACTATCTGCTATATGATGAATAACCTTGCCAAGTTCTTCCCTGTGCATCTCTACAACGACTTATGGTTAGAAGAGATAAAGGGAAGATGTTTTTGCATTTACATTACTACAATAGATGCTTTGAGAGTATAAACGTTTTACAACTTTATTCTAAGAGACGCCGGTTTCTGAACAAGATAGGCTATAGACACGTCGATATACCTCTCAGGTGGTCTGTTAGTCCTTGACAATCTTTTGAGTAATACAAGAAGTTGATCATTTCCATCATACTGTAGTTGCTGATTTGCAACATCATCATCTTCTGATTCATCGTTGATTTGTTGTTCGTCAAAAGTAGAAGAGCTTGGACCTTCAATGGGAATAGTCGACTGAGGAACTGGAAAGCTCAATGCATCAGGAGAATCTGATAGGTCGGCTACATGGGGACTGCCTTTTCCTTTGAGGTCTTGAAACTGATCTTCGATGAAAATGACATCCCAGCTAGTGAATATCTTCGACTCAATGAGATCAAAAAATTTGTAGGCTTGATCTGAAGTACTGTAGCTGATGAAAACACATTTGATACTCTGAAGTAGTGTAGCTGATGAAAACACATTTGATACTCTGAAGTAGTGTAGCTGATGAAAACACATTTGATACTCTGAAGGTCGAGCTTCCTCCTGAGATCATGAGGTATCTGCACAAAAGTAGTACATCCAAAAACTTGTAAGTTTGATAAAGAAGGTTTGGTACCTGTCCCCCAAACTTCGAATGGTGTTTTGTTTGAGAGGCCTTTAGTAGGACATCTATTCTGAATATAGGTTGCTGTTGAAATAGCTTTAGCCCAGAAGCACTTCGGAAGTGTCGCATGTGATAACATGCACTTTGCCGATTCAACTAAGGTTCTTTTTTTTCTCTCAACAAGACCATTTGACTGAGGCGAATAGGAGGTAATGTATTGTTGCTCAATGTCGTTGTTAAGTCAATACTCCTTGAATTTGTTAAAGATGTATTCTCCCTCATTATCTGACCTCAATGCTTTGATTCATTTGCCAGTTTGATTCTCAGCACGCTCTTTGAATTGTCTGAATTTGATGAAAGCCTCTAATTTCTGTTTAATGAAATAAACATCTGTTCTTCTGGATAATTCGTCAATAAAGGTAGTAATTGTTTCAAGAAGAAAGAGTCCTTCAAACAAGCCTGTCTTGCTAAAATAGTGAAGGTAAGATATAAGGGAGTTATGAAAAAGAATCTCTCATGATGTCTATGTACTCTTCTTCTAGTTTTGAAGTTGAAAATTCATGGTGGATAGATAGTTCTCATATGACTACTTCAAGAAAGTCTTTCACTCATCTTAAACCTTACTATAGTTTTAGAAAGTTCATCTTCTTTCCTATTGATGGTAAATGCAATATAGAAGGAATCGGTAGTGTAAATTGGTGTTGAATCCACTATGATTCTTAAAGATATATTTTTTGTGTCTAATCTCACTATAAATCTCATTAGTGTTGGCAAGATGCTAGATGATGGTTTCCAAGTTGATTTTGGAAAATATGCTTGCTTGGTTAAGAGGGATGGTGATGTGGTAGCAAGAGGGACTAGATGTGGGAATCTTTTCAAGTTGGAATCTAATTGCTGTGGAAGTGTGGTCAAGAGGAGCTTGGATCATCTCAAGGTGGAGAAGGCAATTGGAGTACCTCAACTATGTTCCATGATGGTAAGGCTCAAGAAGAAGGTGCTTTTGAAAATGCACATGGAGAGTTATTGCCAAGGTGTTCTACTTCACATCAATTTTCTTATCTTGTTCATATGGATGATCTTGTTTCATCAAGTAGAAGCAAAGATGATGCTTTTTTTATGTATTTCTTGATTGAAGACTTCAATTGGAGGTATCTCTTATCAATGGTGCTTGATAGGAAGATTGCAATAGTTGATATTTTGGGGATCTTTAGATCCATATTATTTGTCAATATTCCTTTGCATATAAGGAGTAAGGAGGATCTCATCTCAATCAAGAGGATGACGGTAGAATCCTCATATCTACCAAAAATCCAAGTGCATGACAGAGATTTGCCAAGGCTTGAGGAGGAGTCTTCTCAACATATGGTTCCAAGGAGATCTTCAAGAGGCAAGGCTGAGTCTATGTGGCTCACAATTCATGGCAAAGAGGAGCAATTTTCAAGTGGTATCTACTCCCACATTCTCAATTTTTCTTCTATTCCATTATTTGATGCACCATCTTGCTTTTTTGAGATTTTTGCGTCTCAAATTTCAAGTGAGGCAATGCTAGTTTGTATGATGTCTCTTGTATGGACATATTTCATGTCTTTAATGGCTTAGATATGTTTCCAAGTAATTTTGAAAGCAAGTGGTTGTGTCATCAAATGTATGATCTTGGATCTTGTAAGAGCAAGTTATGAGATAATCTCTCATAGTATGAAAAATTTTGTTTTTTCATTATGTGAGGCAATTTGTAAACTTCTCATGAGATTAAGTGAAGCATCCAAAAAAGACACTTACATCCTTAAGAAAGTATGTAGCCTGAATAAGATCAAGATAGCTTTTAATTTCAAGATTAGATCTATCATGCAAAATGCTCATAGCTTGTGGACTAGTCAAGCTAGAGCGCAAAATCCTGCCAATCAACTTTTATGCCTTTGCAGCATTATGACAAAAATGGTAGAAGCAAGTCGTTCTGATTGGGAACATAAGATTTATGCAGCTTTTGTTGAATTTCACACGTGTGGACTGTCCACTACATGTACTTGTGATCTCCTAAGGTGTGTAGATGCACCAAGATCAAGACTAGATTGAGATTCAAGATCAATCTTGAATCCTATGGCAAAAACACACTACTACATGCATTCAGTCACTTCCAACTCTCACTCACACGTGTGGGAAGTGTTCCAAAAGTATTCTAAGTAAAAACAAGCTGCTCTCCTCGGGTAGAGAGAGAAAAACCATCAAGAGCTCTCGGGTAGAGAGAGAAAGCTAGAAATTCAATGACACTCAAAATCCACTCAATCTCAAAATCAATTAGATCCAAAAGGAGGAGTACAATGATACTAATAGATTCATGAGCTACCACTATGCTTAACTATGATTGGATCACACTTTGCCACCTCTTAATCCTATTGGACCATTGATCCATGCACCTCTAAATTCTATTGGACTATATTCAAGCACACCTCAATTTTCTATTGGACCTCACAAGGTTCCACCTCTAAATCCTATTGGACCTCTTAAGCTTCATCAAACAAAAGCATGACAGTTGTCTACACTCTAATTGGCACAAGTTTGGCTCTATTTTGGCTCAATATTGGCATTACAAGTGGAAATGGATAATTTGCCATCTATGCCAAATTTGACCCTATCAACATCCTACACCTAAATGCTTGACTATGAAATTCTATGAGACCCCTATATCAAACATTTTGATTTACTTTACAATTCTCCACACGTGGGAACATCCTCCACACATGTGAGATTCACTTACAAACTTCTATCATAAAAAATACCAAGCTAGATTTTTGCCAATTTCTCACACTCCTCCTCAAAAAATAGCTTGGAAAGGTTCACTTGAGATATGTGCATCTTGTGTAATCCTCCTCCTTTGAAATATTGGAAATATAAGAAACATCAAGAGAGTTTGCACTCTCACTTGGATCCAATTTGTAGATGCCTTCAAATCTTGATCCATATGCAAGGATCTCACCATCCTTCTTAATCACACAATTGTCAATATTGAAATTGACATCAAAGCCACTATCAAGAAGTTGGCCAACACTTAAGATGTTCTTTGTAAGCTTTGGGACAAAAAGAACATTGTTGAGAAAGAGAGCTTTAGAAGATGCAAGCTTCAAGGGAATAATCCCTACTCCTTCAATATTGCACTCATGCTTACTTGCAAAGTATATGGTCTTCTTGACTCCATCATAAGGCATAATAGATGAAAAAAAGTGCTTGGAGCCACACATATGTGAAGATGCTCCACTATCAATATACCATGAGTCATCCTTGTTGAAGGTGGAAGAGGAGAAGCTTGATGCCATAAGAGAGCCTTCTCCATCACTTGCAATATAGTCTTCTTTCTCATTGGTGATGTTGGCTTGATTGAGTTGATTCTTCTTCTTGAAGCAATTGGTGGCATAATGGCCTTTCTTGCCACAATAAAAGCACTTGATCTTCTTCTTCTTGAGATTTGAAGTAGAAGCATGAGAGGTATCCTCCTCCTCCTCTCCATCTTGGTCTTTAGCTTTGTCATTAGAGAAGTGATGGTGTTGCTTCTTACTCCTCTCTTTGTGCTTGGCAAATAGAACTTTGCCATCATCATGATTGAGTGATAGCTTGTCCATCCTCAAGAGTTTGTACTCTTGTCTTGATTCTTCAGAAATAAGCACACTTTGAAGGGCCTCCAAACTTGGTAGCTCCTCCTTAATAGCATAGGATTGGACAAGGTTGTCATATTCATCTCTCAAGCCATTGAGAATGACTTGGACTAGCTCACTTTGATTGATTGAGTCACCAATACATGCAAGCTCCCTATGAATATCCTTGACTCTCAAAACATAATTAGATGCACTCTCATCACTCTTTTGACTACTTTGGAATATTTGATTTCTAAGAGTGAGGAGCCTAGAGGTGTTCTTAGCCTCGTAGATGGACTTGAGACAATCCCAAGCTTCCTTGGATGTAGAACAATCACCAATCTCCCTCAATATCTCATTAGAGACATTCATCTTAATGTAGTGGAGAGCCATCCTAGCTCTCTTCTTGTATTTTTGTACTTCTTGAAGGACTTGAGGCTCCTCCTCAATCCCAAGTACAATGTCCATCACATCTTGGAGTATCAAGATGGACTCCATCCTCAACTTCCATATTGAATAATTGGAAGTAGACAATCTCTCACTTGGTTGCAACAAGTATGAACTCATTGAAGTCATGTAAAGTGGAGATAAATAAAAGTGATGAACAAAAAATGTTGCTTCTCTCTCACTATAGGATCCAATAATGGTGTGCTACCATCTCCTATGCAAGATCTTGCAACAAACTGTGAGATGATTCTCACTAGCTATCTCAATCTCTCCAAAACTAGATCTACTTCACATCAAATGATGGCATATGGGCAAAGTTAGGATCAAACACTCTTAGCACGTGTGGAAGAAAACAAATTTGACTCAAATACAATGATATTGCATAAAACAAAATGGCTAAGATCTCAAAACAGTGCCTAGATCACATATAGATGAGATTGGTAAGCATTCAACTGTGATTTTGGATCAAACAAGCAATCTTTTGACCAAACCAAATGTGTCCACCCAGGTCTAGGTGCCCTACCTAACCCTCTTCAAAAGCTTATAACTTTTGATTGGCTCAACCAAATGGAATGAAACTGATTGCATCCGAAACTAGACAAAAATAGCTTCAAAACAAGCTATCTAGCAAGGTTTTTGGATCAAACATGAAAGAGAACTCCCAAACTGAAATTGGATGTTCCTCACACGTGTCTGAGCACCTGATTCCGTACAGTACCAGGTCAGGCCCAATCAATGTCCTTTTGATCTCTTTTGATCCAAAATTGAACAAGATAGCTAGGAAAATGGGCCTTGACAATTTCTAGCTCAAGATTGATGAATAGTTTTCTCTCAAATGGATCAAAATGCATGGTAACCTTAGGTAGGCTCTGATACCATGTTGAATTTCACACGTGTGGACTATCCACTACATGTACTTGTGATCTCCTAAGGTGTGTAGATGCACCAAGATCAAGACTAGATTGAGATTCAAGATCAATCTTGAATCCTATGGCAAAAACACACTACTACATGCATTCAATCACTTCCAACTCTCACTCACACGTGTGGGAAGTGTTCCAAAAGTATTCTAAGTAAAAACAAGCTGCTCTCCTCGGGTAGAGAGAGAAAAACCATCAAGAGCTCTTGGGTAGAGAGAGAAAGCTAGAAATTCAATGACACTCAAAATCCACTCAATCTCAAAATCAATTAGATCCAAAAGGAGGAGTACAATGATACTAATAGATTCATGAGCTACCACTATGCTTAACTATGATTGGATCACACTTTTCCACCTCTTAATCCTATTGGACCATTGATCCATGCACCTCTAAATTCTATTGGACTATATTCAAGCACACCTCAATTTTCTATTGGACCTCACAAGGTTCCACCTTTAAATCCTATTGGACCTCTTAAGCTTCATCAAACAAAAGCATGACAGTTGTCTACACTCTAATTGGCACAAGTTTGGCTCTATTTTGGCTCAATATTGGCATTACAAGTGGAAATGGATAATTTGCCATCTATGCCAAATTTGACCCTATCAACATCCTACACCTAAATGCTGGACTATGAGATTCCATGAGACCCCTATATCAAACATTTTGATTTACTTTACAATTCTCCACACGTGGGAACATCCTCCACACATGTGAGATTCACTTACAAACTTCTATCATAAAAAATACCAAGCTAGATTTTTGCCAATTTCTCACAGCTTTATGGACATTCAGAACAATTTACAAAGGTAGTACGAATCAAACGCCATTTCAGCTTGTTTATGGACAAGATGCAGTTATGCCAATTGAATTTTTGATACCATCTCTACGCATAGCAGCAACGGAATGGTTGGATGATGCGAAATTCTTACAGATGCATCATGAGGCTTTACAAAAACTTTGTGAGACCATATTGATGGTAGTTCATGCATTAGCAGCAAAGAAAGCCCATCGAAAGACATGGCACGGTCGCCAATTACACAAAAAAGATCTGAAAGAAGGAAATCTAGCACTAATGTATAAGACGAAACTGATTAAAGACAAATTGAAATTTAGAGGTGAAGGACCGTATAGAGTGAAGGAAATATTGAACTATGGAGCGGTCATTTTAGAACATTTGGATGGAAAAAGACACTAAACCATCCTTTTAGCCTACAACATAAACAATTTAGTCAAGAGGCAGCCGTGATAGATGGAGATTCAGGAGTCAATCTGATCTCAACAAAGTTATGTGCCAAATGGGGTCTTACAAGGATGAAACTTGTAAATTTACTATTAGTTAGTTGATCAGACTACCTAAAGGCATAGTGAGAGAGATACGTTTTAGTCTTTGAGGAACTTATTGATCAAATATCAAGATTTTTTTGCTTGGACATATAAAAATTTAAAGAGAATTCCTACTTCTGTAGTCGAGCATACTATTTCTCTTGTACCAGATGCAATGCCAAAGGTGACAAGATTTTATCGTTGTAATCTGAATGTCACAAATCTAATAAAGGAGGAGTTGTTGTGATTATTGGAAGCAGATTTCATTTATGAAATTGAGCATACTGATGAGTGGGTCTCACCAATTGTGGTCGTTCCTAAGAAAAATGGAAAGACGAGAATTTGTGGACCTAAAGACACTGAATAAAATCACGAATAAAGATCATTTTTCATTGTCTTTTATGGAAAGCGTATGGGATCGCCTTGCTGGAGCAAAAGCATATAGTTTTTTGGATGGATTCAGTGGATATAATAAAGTTAAAATTGCACCTGCAGATTGACATAAAACAGTTTTGGAACAGAATGAGAGACTTATGCGATTTGACACTCCTATGAATGGCAGCTGATTATGCAAGTTTTGGCAGTTTGATCCCCCAGCTTGATCAAAGATCTGATTATTTTTATTTTATTTGTGTTATAATTTTGTTTTTTTCCATTAGTTATTTTTATCTTTTTTTAAAAAGACAATTAAAAAAAAAAAAGATAAAAAGAAATGATGAAAATGATGAGCAAAAGTCAAAAAAGTCATCAGATTAGAAAAGAGATGAAGAAAAGTATTTTCAGAAATCGATTTTTGAAAAAAAAAACATTGACTTAAAAATCACTATTTGAGTTAGATCTTGAAGAAACAGTCATATGAACCTTTGTCGAGTTGTCATTTTATACATCTAGCTCAAGTTCACCTATATTGAGGTATGGGCGAAGGTTGGTTCATAGAAAAAGTACATGTTATGTTGTTAGGCAAGAGTTCAAAGCTATGCAATTTTAGGAACCTTCGTCGAGCGTCATACACTCATTATGAACCTTCACCAACCTGACAGATGGATTTAGAATACCAAAATTAGGTTGGACAAAGGTTGAGACCCTAAAAATTTTCATTCAATATAGTACCTAGGCGAAGGATGTACCTAGGTGAGAGTTGATCTACAGGACCTTCGCCGAGCTACCCTACTGGCCAGGAACCTTTGCCGAGAATTTTGGAAGCCATTTTCACAATACTAAATATGCCTGCAAATTTTTGTCCATAACTAATAAGCCCAACTAGTACTTTGTTTAATAGACCCTCCAAATTAGCTTATAAAAAGACTGATTTTGAATTCATTTCTCGCTTATGCTAGCA